>CAUJRU010001321.1:0-166217 GCA_963277665.1 Viscum album | reverse complement strand
TGCAATAAATTTTATTCCCAAATCTAAATATTAACCCATCGATGTCATACAATGATAAAAAAATTAGGTTTTTGGAAATAGTTAGAACATTATATTGATAACATAAAACCAAAAGCATTATTATTGGAAATGAATTGTTGTAGTAAAAATTGTATAGATAATATGACCTTGCATTATTATATTCTTTAAAATACACATTTAATGTAGTAATATTTTAATATTTACCCATTTTGTAAAATTGGATATATTTGGGAGCACCGAAAGCTATATATAATAAAGAAAATTGGATATTGAAAGATTACATTTGAAAAAGAAACTCAAATTTAGCTTCCCTTTACATATGGGTGTATTTCTTATTCCTTTGGACTTTATTTATGAACGAAAAACATACTCCCCCTTTTCCTTTCAGTTTCTCTAGATCATCCTCTTTTTCAGAGGATTGTGTTCAAAATATTTGGAGTATTTATTATTCTTTTCCCCCTTACCCATATTCTTCCTTTTCATATTCGCAGAAGGACTGCATGTTTTTCATTCCCCATGTCCTCATCCACATAGAGAATAAAATTAAAAATAAATGAACCAAATGTCTCACTATTTCTCATATTATAATTAATAATAAATCATGATAAGATCTTGGGTATTGAGAAATGTGTGTGATCTTGGTGAAAATTTTCTCTGCAGTTAACCCCTAAGAGGTTTATCCATCCAATATAGCCAATAAGTTTGACTTCATGAGGCCCATATAGAACCCAATCTACCATCATAGGATTACAAAGAATATTAGAGAACTCATATATCTTGGACTTACATTCTATAAATAGATATCCCATAGGCGAGACATCATGATATATGTTCAAACATGAACAAGTCCCTTGTTTTAAAATATGATATTCTCATAGAGCCATTTCCATGACCCCTGTAATTGGAGACTAATAAAGAAGGGGATTATGGGATCTCACTATAATTTTTTTCTATCTTGGATCATATATTAAAGGAATTATGTGGGATTAATTCATAATTATACTTTGCCGTTATTTTCAAATTCATGATTTTTCTCACTATTCACCATCTATACACAGATAGGTTATTTCTAATTGTAAATTTGGAGTGATAAAAATGATGGGTCATGATTATCATTCAATAGTGAGATATAATTGCAGATAAATAATTATAGGTTCACATATAATTGTTTAAAATAAATTTACCATATGTTTTTATGCTTGAATGTTTGGATAAGAAAGCCAGTCGATGTTTGTTTCACTAAAATAGTAGAAGTCTATTGAGATATCTTTCAAGATGGTGCACCAAAATTTAATTATCATAGGGGGTACATGTTATATATAAATCATGAAATTATTATGATATCTTAATTTTAAAAATTTATTCCCCAATTGATATTTGAGAGATGAGTGGGTAGTTAGGGAATCTATAGAGGGAAGGTTTTGTTTTCCTTCGTGTCCCCCCCCCCCTTAGGCGGCACAAAGGATATTCACTAAGATAGAGGATGGAAATATGAGGGGTTTAATAGATTATTAAGATCATATATTGGTCACCTTCGTCAAAAATTATCCACTAATAAGAATTTATTACCACTTTTATTTGTTGAATGGGGTGTTATGGTGTATAAATATCATCATATGATTATGATATGAGTATATCCATGGCAAGGGAGAGAACATATTGAAGATGATATTCAAATATAACAATATAAATTAGGAGAACATAGTGATTACCATTTTTGTGATGAATTGAAAATAGTGTTTATTATAATTAATAAGTAGATTTTATAACCATTTCTAGGTCTGTTTTATATGGTCGATAATGTTGAAATTATTATTTTTTCAACATAATAATCATGTAGATAATTTTAGAATGGTACTAATTGAAGGTTAAGACAATTATATCCAGGGAAAAATAAGGATGTAAAACTTATAAATTATACAGAATAACTTCTTTTGGAATTATACCTATGAAGAAAGAGTATTTGTGTAACCAGTTAAAATCTAGTTAGAGTTAGTTTTAGAGGCATTGAAGAGCATGATAAGGGTATGGATATTCCTTAGGTTGGATGGAAATTAATTAATATTCATTTTAGATTTATCTAGTATTTTTTTCTTCCTTTAATAAATATTCATAAAATGGGAAACCTTTTTTGGATGGGGATGTTATAGAATTCATTTTATTATTTTTGGAAGAGTATAAGATGCTATTGGATACCATGGTTTGCAGAAGAGGGTATTGTGTACATGATGTTCTATTATTGTTCTAGAACTGGTCTTGGGAGTCTGTTATTAATGAAATAACTACTGATTATTTATAGATCCCAATATTTGAGACCCCATGAAAAAATTTATGTAACACAGTACATGGAGATGGAATATGTAGTGTTCTCAATAATATCAAGAAAAAAATTACATTTTAGTTAGATGTATTCTTCTGACCATAAGAGTATCACTTATAAATTTAGATATTAAAATTTCAATGTGAGATATAGTCAATAGCGAGTGTTCATATAGACTATAAATTCAAGATATTTTATAGTCCATGTATGGTTAATGTGGATAGAGATTCTCTTAGTAGCGAATCTAAATACCAATTTCTAGAAATAGAGATAGAGATGTTTTCCTCGTTGAAACTATATTTAGTGGAATATGGAGTATTATAATACCTATGATAGATTTTTCTAACCCCTATTATTTTATAAATTCTGAAATAATCAAATATTAGAGATATTATTTATGATATATATGATGTTCATATATTCAATGTAAATACACATGAAGGGTTTATTGTAGGTGGGTTGTGTGTCATTTGATTTGATGGATATACCATGGTGCTAGTCATTATTTGATAGGATATGATGATTATTTTATTCAATTTTAACTTAATATAATTATTACCTATGATTTTTCTTATATGTTCAGGTGCCTAGAGACGAATATGTGAATTTTATTGTTTTTCTCCAGATTCCTTACCTCAGAGTATCTAATGGCCAAACATGAGGTTATAAAAGGTTTTTCTCAACCCGTTGAGGTACCAAAATTTATGTTTGATAGAATATACATGTATTTTTAGATGGATATTCTACATAACATGAGGGGAAATGATTCCAACTGGGAGGCCATGGATCAATGAACCATGTCATCCACTTTCCATCCCCAGAGATAAAAGATCATGTTAAATCATGAGATGCCTGTATGTGTTGGTGATTATGTAACATCATGATATTCATTAAATTATTGTATAAAAATATGAAACATTATACATTAAAATGTTCTGGAGAGTGTTACTATAGGTTTTATGGACCTAATTCTGTATTTGAATGTTGTTCTCTATATATAAGGATTCCAATATAGAATGAACCATTAATTTCTTAGAGGATATGTTCTATGAGTAAATGTTTGACTTGGATGAAGTCAGGATAATAACCTACCCGTTGTAGAGATTACATAAAATAATATTCATTATTTTACCATTAGTATGGAACCATTGGTGGTCCTTTCTGGAAATCATTTAAGGTCACCACAATGCTTGTTGTAATTGGGATAATCTGAACTTATATGACCATATTTAATACAAGAGCCCAGATAGAATGTGTAGATCATACAAGAGTATAACAGGGATGCTTGGAGATGTCATATATATGACATAGACTAATTATTGAGGCCTATGGGGTTCATATTAGTAGACCAAGTGATCCTAATGGTCTCACTCATCAAAATTTGTAGAGTTTTGGTTGGGGAAGTAAGTTATATCTAAGATTTAAAGCATTATTTTAGATTCATATCAAGATAATTGAGGTCACATACCACATGGATTTACCTCCCTAGTAGGATTATGTTAATGAAATAATTTATTTTTTTTCATATGAGGATATATATTTAAGATTCATTACATGTTATATACTGGGGTGTGATAGACATAAATAACAAATATACCATCTTAGAGTACCTAGTGGCGATCAATAATTGAAAGAGTATGATCCTTTATGGGGAAACAAATATAATTGTGTGTTTTCATTGATAGAATGAGAATATTAAATAGATCATCTGGGAATAAGAGAAATAGTAAAAATATTAACAACCTCTACTATTTGAGTAGGATATACTATTTGAGAGGAAAGTCCTTAAAGGTGGGGAGAATAAAACATCAATGGATTTTTTTATCAGAACCATTTGAGAATGTAAATATATTTTAAGAGTCAGATAGGGTTTTGGGGTTGAATTTGAGACATTATATACCCATGAGTCTAATATATTCAAAATTTTAAATATATTAACTCGCACACGTGCATAAATTTGAAAATAATGGATTTCAACCTTAATTTGTGTTTATATTGGGAAACTAAAAATTCCATTAATTAATGAACATATATTTTACATTATGTGTGACATAATATGCATTCACTTCATAACTTCATATGATTCGTGTTATGGGAAGGTATAAGAGGATATTAATTAAATAAATTAAATAATTAATATAATTGTCTAATTAAAACACCTAACATTGATAATATCACTACAATACATATTATATATATATATATTCTATGTTTATATATATAACCATGAGAGATCAATAGCGAGGTAGAGCCTCTATGGGGAGAAAAGTTGACAAAAATGTGGATGGATTATGGATCAATGGTTAGAATAAACATAACTCTTTAATAATATTAGTGTGGATTTATTCATCACAAATGATAAATATAATGTTTATGTAGGGATTTTTTTTGTTTCCTAATTTAATCTTATTTTATATATTGTTTAATTTATCTATTAATTTAATACAATATCAAAAAAATTCAACCCCTATTAATTAATTATTATTTTGAACCTATGATTTAGTAATTATTGATTATATAACTAGGTATATTTATTTGTTTCATTATATACCTAAACCATAAATAATGATCAATCATGTATGGCCATAATTTCGTCTCACATTTTTGTTTAATTATTTACTCCTCCTTTAATAATGTGTTCATCACTACTACTTAGATTACTCAATTATTAAAAATGTTATTGTGAATTAGTTTGTATTGCATTAAATTATTGTTTCTATAGATTATTTTTATAGATTATGATTTAGGGATTACAACATGAAGGAGGATTTTCACAAGTGATGTGAAATCAATATGTAATGCAGATGAATATTTTTGGTGAGCTGGGACATGTGATAAGCACTAATGAAAATAGATGATTAAATTTTCTAATGGAGTTCATATAAAATAAAATTCATGGAATGGAATGGATCCTTACCAATGATCATTATGGTCATTCTGGAATGAATAATAGTGAATATTGGGATAATAGTTATTCTTCATAGGTATTTATGATTCTTAAAACATACAGAATACGCAGTGTGTGGTTTGAATGAACACACTTGGTGTTTTCGAAGAGAAAAGAAGATATATTTTACAACTATGTTATATATACCACAGGTATGTAACTGGGGACACAAGACATTTTTCCCTAGATGACCGGCCTTATGTGTACATAGTGTACACTCCCATTAAACTGAGTTGTCTGAAAATTCATGTGTAAGAACAATAAAACATATTAGTTTGGTGGATGACGATATAGGAAGTGTGGGAAAACTGAATGTTAAACCCAACTTTAAAAAACTATGTTGATTACTCTAAAAAAAATGTAATATTGCATCTACATGATATTTGAATGGATTTTCAGTACTATGTTGTTGACCATGGGAAACACATCATTGAACCCTTGCACATTTGTCTCATATTCCATTCTAATTAATTGGTACCTCTATGTGTACATCCTATGTCAGTTTATATATATGACATGGAAATAGTTATGGTAATGATACCACATATATTATGTTGTTGGGTGATGGTATGTTTCTTCCCCATGATAATTTTAGTTGATGATAGAAATCATGAGTGATCATTATAGTTTTTTATTGGATCAATACTTCTCTGATATTCGGAGTCTTCCTGGGTGTAGGTTTCCCATATATAATATATTGGTATGTTTGTACTCCACCATACAATAGGGTGTATATAATCTACGTGTAATGTTTATAATTCACTGTCTAAGTTTTTTAATTGGTGTGTTTCCTTCATTGGAATTGGTGCTCCCTTAGTTGTAGTGACCATTATTTCATTATGGGTCCCCCTTTACCAATCTCTTGAGTTTGAATAGGTAATATGGGTACATTATGAAATCATATATATTTCTATTAGTTGCATATGAAGAATGAAAAAAATTACCTTTTTATATATTTTAATGAATTTTGGTTCCCACCATTTCTAACATTTTTATTATAAACATGAAATGACTTAATTTTTATGTATTTTTTCATTGTTTTTCTGTGTAGACTTTCTTGGTATGTATAAACTCAACCTTTCATAGGATCCTCCCTGATATTTCATGTCTTATGGAAATGATAGGCTACTCGATTGAGATCTATATAGACCAAGTATGGGTGGTGGTTTTCTATTCTAGGTGGAGGTAGTAACAGGTTCATTATTTGGAACTTGAGGTTGTGTGATGAGATAATAATATAATTGATCATAAGATTGGACATAATTTCTAGTTTCTTTCTCTGTATTTTTTCCTACATTAACATTCATATTATATTTCATTATCTATTATGGGTTGTTAGATTTTATGGATGGATTTACTATTCTATCAATTTATTATTCTAAACATGTCAATTGTGGATTGGGTTACACATGTTAGTGATTTTTTACATTAGTCATAGGACACTGATACGTATAATATGATTACATGGTTATAGTTACCATACACTGGCCTATTAATGGAACTCCTGAGGTGGAATGGATGGATTCCCTCCATCTAGGTGTGCCCTAGGTGGAAGTCCCTACCTAAACATATATATTGTGATCTATATAAGGATCATTCAATTATATATGTACATAGCCTATACTACACAATGGTCATCACTTCATATACATAGATTGATAGCTCTATATAAGGTCATGCACAAATTTCTATTATGTAACCCCCTATGTAAAGGTAATGAATTCTACGTTCTTGGAGTGGACCCCTCCTATGAAAGGGTAATGATAAACTATAAAATATTCATAATTTATAATGATAGATAATAAATTATCAATTTTTTATAAATTATAAAAAATGTAATTTTCTAAATAATTTAAATTTATAAAGAGTTAAATAACTAATCAATTAGAATGGGTTCACAATTAATCCATTAATGTTTCTTAATTAATTTTTATTAAAAATTACATTAAGAGTAAATATTAATATATTAAATAATAGAATAATTAAATTATATGTCATTTCAAATGATATAAGAACTCCTTACTTAAATATCCTATGATGAATTTATAAGTATTATTTTAATTGAAAAATGTGTTGGGCATATGAATTGTTTTTAGTTAATATATGAGTTGTTCACAATAAATTATTTTTAAATGTTTAAATGAAATGTTCAGTGTTTTACGTTATTTAAAACACCTCAAAATGTTTTAATGGTTGAAATGATATTAGATTAAGTAAATACTGAATATAAGATATTTTGATTATATTAAAAATTTAGATGATACTGATTATATTAAAAAATATTATTATTCATAAAATATCTAATAGTGAAATTATAATTCAACCTAAAAATTGATGTGAAATAGTATATATTGGAATGAATATAAAATATTTTTCCTTCGAATAATCTAATGTATATAATGATAAAAATGATTGTATTTATTTAAGTTTTGTTTTATTTAATAATTATTCATAAAAATTTCAATAATGTCAAAATGTTTTAATTTTTTATTTAGTTAATAGATATTAACTATTTTATTTAAAGAAAAAAATTCAATAATATGGCAGTGTATAATATATATTTAATATAAAACTAGTTTAAGGAAGTATACCATTGAATTGAATTCAATTGTTGAAAATTGTACTTAGTTTCCATCTACATTGAACATTGATTAAAACTAATGTAATGTGCTTATGAATAGTTAATAATTAGAGTATCAACATATTCAATGTTTGAGATATCATTAATTCCCTTATAACTTGGGTAATGTATCCCCATGTATAGGGAAATGGGATGAGAATACCAACCTATTAGGATTCTTATTACTTGTATATAGTGGTTAATGTGGTTGGGTATCATTCCAACTAGGCCTACATATGTGGATATTTTTGAACTTATGTTACTCTAAAAAAATATGTGAATAATTCATGTATGTTATTAATATTATGACTTTGGATAAGTGTAAATATATTAGATATATACATTCGGGGGAGAGACACAAATTGTGGGATTAATAGAAAGATACTCATAAATGTGGTTTAACAAAATTTTATTGGGGGAGGAAATATGATTTTGAACAAAATCAATAGAAGAAATAACACATAAAAGGGAATGAAATGATAAAATATATGGGGAATAAATCACCCTTGAAATGATAAGTCGGATATTCCTTATAATGATGTAATTCTAAATACCTATATCATCCAACTGGGTATTATTTTACACATAATGAGTACCCATAATTTATATTTTATAAGGAAATTGTGTTACAAGTGATATCACATTATATTGTTGGGTGTTATTTATATTCAAATGAATACCACTTAATTATTATTTTTAGATTATTATTTGTGTTTTAGTTTAGTTAAACTATCCATGAAACCCAATTATTTAGGATAATAGTTATATAGAGTTGATTTTATCTATTGATAGATTGGATAAAAACTTATCCACTATACTGTCCTTTAAATTAAACTATTATGATTGGTATAATTCCATACCTAAATAATAATAACAAATTTATATGAATAGACATGTGTTACTACCGGTAAAATATTGATATTGGACCACTAATGGCTGTTGTTTTTTTAATGAATTTATAATTTTAGTCAAATCCCATTTAGTAATAGATGTTATTAATTGGATAATAATACATTATAATTATATGATAAAATATTATACTATATAATAAAAGCATCAACATGGTTATGGTAAAAACAGAAAATATTCCATGAAAGTTTAATATTAAACTAAGTAATGTTTATGATAGTTAAGTTAACATTATTTTTTTTATAATAAATGACACGTGTTTATCAAAAACCGTTATGAGTATACTAGTGCTAGAAATATTCGATATATTAGTTTAACTTATTATGGAATGATATAATTATTTATAGAAGGGTTCAAAATAATTAGATTATACATCACTCAAGAAATTTTATTTTCTTACACTAATTATGATTTGGTATACCATGTGATTGCATATAATTATTATTTTTTCAGACTAAAGGGTTTCATAAGGCTCAATATGATAGATATATGACATATATTTTATGTTATACAAAATTTATTAATTTACAGGATCCCAAAAGAGTATATATAATTGAATAATCATGATATTTTATTTTATGTAATTTAACAAAGTATATGATTAATTGGTGATTTAGATAATTCATGGTTATATTAAATCATTACAAATTGTGTATTTTTTCAAATTTTTATTTTGATAAAAGAACTAAAAAATTGACAATAAAATGATATGACCATTTTTTAATAAATATTTTTTTCGATATATTAATATTTATAAAATTATATAAAGGAGACTAAATGTGGATTATTATTGGTAATAAATTCAATATATTTTTATTTATGGAAATTTTATGACATAAGGAATGAGTTCAACAAATGTTTACGCGATATTATCAATATATTACAACTAGAAATGTCAAATAAAAATTGTATTCAATAGTTCATGTCACACACAATGAAAATTTAACATTTTTTACATTAAAAACTATGTTTATCTTGTATAATAGAAAAATAGTTTTTTTCTTGAGTTACATTAAAAATTTTGGTTTTTTAAACATGTGTTACACACAAAGAGAAGTTTTACAAAACAAAAGTATAAATTTGATATTATTATTTAATTTTATAATTTTCACATATCCATTATAATTGTGGGTAATTACAGGATCTAAAAAAATAAAAAATTAATATTTTACATGTTTTAATTAAGAATCAACTGATTTTAAATAATTTAAATGTTATTAAAAATTAAAAATTTGGTTCCAAAATATAGTATTTTTGTAATGGTTTAATCAATATTATTTCACATAATATAACATTATACGTCAACATTTTAAAAAAATTATTTTAAAAAATAACCTGAATTTCTATAATTGGGAAACGAAAATTATCTTAGGTTTAATTTTTGGTATTTTTCTAAAATTTTTATTTATTTCTTGTAAAATAAACAATTTTTGAATTTTTATAAAAAAATTTATTATGATTATCTATTTTATAATGTAAAATTTTATTATATTTTTTTGAAATAATAATAATCCATTTATATATATATTATTTTAATTTAGGTCATTTAAATTATTTTAATATTTAACTTATATATAAAAATGTTATAAAATATTCATCATTTTCACATTGAAACCCATCTATCTCATCACATCTGGGGTAGTAATTTAATTTAAATCTTTATACTTATGTGAATTGAATTCGGAAAAATGGATTCAATACTTGTAAAAATTGTAATTTATAATATGTTAAACTTATTTTTTTTCAAAATGATTAATGAATGTAGTTAAAAATATTTACCCCGATTAAGGTACAAATGGGTTTATGAGGGGTTAAATTTATATGATAAGGGTAAACAAGACCTATATATTTTTATAAAAACATTTTTATGTTAATATTTTGCCCATTACTCTTATAAATTTATATATTGGACATTTTGGTTACCCTTGTGACATATACAAAACGTGGGAGCACTCAAATAATTTATAAAATAACATGTATGTCCTCACCCCACTAATAAACGACCACACTCTCCCAAATTTTATACAAAAATTAATACCCTTTTAGTTCTGAAAATACCTTCCCAAGTAACTTCCCAACATCTCTACTCCAATCTTATGATACTTATTTTTTTATAAATCAAACCTATAAGGCTATAGTGAAAACCTGTATAGGATAGTTAAAGAAGACGTAATTCCCTTCAACGAGATTCATTAATTTACTTCGTTATCCCCCTCTATAAATTTTCATTAAACCGTTTTGATATTATATAATAAGTGTATTTAATATAATTGGATATTTTATATTAAATTAATGACATGAATCCATTTCCACTTTGATCAAATGGGTTATGAAATCATGGTTTGCGTGTACAGAGGACTACCACCTCACAAACTGATGTATTTCATTGTCTACATTCTGAAAAATGAAGGTTGGGTATGATGACTAATATAATGTATATATATGATATTTATAACATTATGATAAATTATTAGTAAATATATCATACATTTGTTTATTTTCCTTACATTCCATTAGAGATACGCTGATGTCGCTTGTGTGTGTGGGAGTACTACCGCCTAACGAAGTGATTTGATTCACTGTTCACATAAACAAGAAATAGAAGGTGATAGAATAAAAATTAAATGATTATATGTGATATAAAGGAAATAGTTATTATATTTTTATTTACTTATTATTATAAAATGATAATATATATCATTTTCTTTGTTTCCATTTCACTCACGTAAATATTATAACAATATTCATGTATGTGTGAACAACCACATTCATGAAACAATGGGAATAAATTTTCATCACCACAAAAAATGGATGATATATATATGTATATAATATGTTATCTGTACTAATATTATAATTATATAAATGTGAAATATTACTTACCTCAATTCCGTAATTATCATTGAAAAATGGACAAATGAGTATGTACGACATACCAACTCCTTGGTCATAATATGGATCATTATTCATAACCATAAATCATGATTGGTTTTAAAGTTATAATTTAAGAATAATAAAATGATAACAAGGTGATGATTAATATTATATGGTTGATAAAACTATATAATAATTTTATAAACTAGACTTGTCATGATGAGACATGCTTGAGAAAAAAAGGAAATTAACACCCAAAATAATAAAAATATAGAATGTTTATTAACATACAGGTGATATGATTTTATAAAAAAAATATGAAATTATAAATATTAATATGGATATTTAATAAGTTCATTTCATTTTGAAGACATGTATATAATAGGATAAAACACGTTCAACCCTTGGAAGTGAAAGTTAAAATACTTTATCTAAACTTCAAATCACTGATGTATTTTATAATTTTATCACCATAATTGAATATAAAAGTTTTATATACATCCAATTATATTTTAATATCATTAATAATTAATAATAAATTTTATTATTTGCTTCAATTTTAATTATTACATACAATTGTAAATGAATTAAGAGTTACCATGTGAGAAAGAATTTGATTGCACAATATATTTTCATTGGGTTATGTTATAACCCAGTTGTCGTTCACATTCTAAAATTTTTTGTTTAATGAATTTTTATTATATTATGTTTTATATCCAATTTTTTTCTTATATTTATACTATATACAAATAATTGATTCATTTTTCTACTTTCACATTAATTTTAAGATCATTTTAAGGATTTACTTCACAATTTTATTTGATTAATGATTACTTATCCTTGAATATCAATTGAAGGAAAATATTTAATCATTGATTTGTAAACCCTTTAATTTCATTATAATATATTTATTGAAGATATTTTTATGGAATACTAACATTTAAACACTCTTTGTTACTTAAAATTTTTTGAAATGGTTTAAGCAAAACACACGTTAATTATCTCTTCTCTACAAATCTCTTTTTTCCCAAAACTATGATATGTATAAATGTTTTCAAATATATTTTAATCCACTTCATGAATATTTATCAAAATAATTTTTCACCAATTTTTCAACAATAAATGTATGTTTGCAATGAAATATTTTTTATTTTTTTACATAAAATACAAATTTTAATTTTACATAAAATTTTAAAATAATAACTTTATTATTTAATGAAAAAAAATCAATCCTTTTTAAAATTAATAATGAATGTTCTTCTTTAATTTTATAGTATGTAGATAATTATCATCTATCATTAAATTATTTTATGTGATGTTTCATTTTCAATTCTGTGAATATATTTTTAAAGGATATTTGATTAAAATTTATAAAAATGAATGTAAAACTAATTTTCATAATGACATTGACATTTTTCATTAACTGTTTTTAAATTTTATATTATGGTATTTTTATTATGAAATTAAAACAATCCATTTATTCATACTCTAGTGGTTATATTTCCATACCATGTTTATTCTTATTTTTTATGGTCTATGATCATTTTAAAAAATGAATGTATTCACATTCATCCCCTTCTATCATATTATAGTCATTATCCTCCCACTAAAATATTCTTTTTTATATGATTATTAGTAAAAATATTTTTCTTAAATATCCATATTAATACTCATGGATATGTTTATGGATTAAATCATATATCATTTTTATATATGGTTCTCTTATTGGAAATATTGATAAATATATTATCTTTAATCAAAACAGATCCATGATGATAGAAAACATTTTTTATGAATTAAATCGATTATTTGATATTTGAGATATGATTTGGGAATGCATGAAATGGGTGGGGATAGATTAATAATATCCTCATGATGAATTGGTAGTATCCTGGAATATTTTGGTTGGATTGTCTTATTTTTGTGGGATTATTCGTAATACATTTTAAACTGTCTTGTGAAAGGACTTGATGGTAAAGGTGTCGTTTTTCAAGGATGTATAACATTCAATAATTAAGAATTTACTTTATTTAAAATCCTGTAGTAATATACAAGATTTTTTTTCAATGACATTATATCCGGATTTATTACATATTATGTTTATTAATTAAATGGAATGCATATCTAGTTACATAAATCTCTATATTTATTATGCATTATCTAATTCGGATAGTTAGTATAATGATTAAATCGAATGTTTTTTCACATCCTTAATTATCCATTAATAATGAAATTAAATTGTTTAAATGGAATATGTTTTCATATGTTTTACATTGTATATTGTTCATCACTTATTGGTTATGCTTCATTTATAAAGGATAACTTCAATTGTACATAACCCGTATAGATAATTTTAACTAACCCTTATTTTTTACCATTCCTATGACCCTGTAAACATAGAAAAAATATATGCAATAATATTCTACATGGAATAATGATATAAGAAATTATATTAAAAATTTTATATTCAACTGTAAAACAATAATGATGTATGTATCAATTTTTCATAGGAAAATAATCTATTTGGACATTTGGGATTTGATTCATTACATCTTATATCAATTTAATAATCCATTCACTATCTTCGAACTACTGGCGCTCTGGTTTCTCTTGTTTCTAGTAGACCAAGTATAGTAGAAACCTTATAAAATAGATTTAAAAAAACATAAACTGGGAATCATAATCCTATGATAGAATTTGGTAATATATAAAAAAGTACTTCCAAATGTTTGGATTATATAGAAATTTTATGT
This sequence comes from Viscum album, assembly GCA_963277665.1. NCBI lineage: Eukaryota > Viridiplantae > Streptophyta > Magnoliopsida > Santalales > Viscaceae > Viscum > Viscum album. The sequence goes on along the minus strand of CAUJRU010001321.1, from coordinate 151,773 downwards.
GTGTTACTTGAAATTAATACCTATTTGGATAATAATAGTGAATGTGATTCATGAAAAGATATAACTAGTGGTAATAAATCTGAAAAGGGTACAAATGGATTGACTTGATCGTCACCTAGTTCATGGAAATAGGCCTTAATTTAGACATGGTTATCCACTCCCATGGGATATTCTTATGAAAAATTAAATTTGAATTACAAACCATATTGAATGAATTGAATATAATATGGAATTAAAAGACCTAAGATAAACCAATGGTTGATTATATTGATAATAATGTGTCATTATATATACATCATAAAAATTATTCTATGGTCTTCCCACTATGGTTATTGTTTCTTACACTATTCTATATTTGTCTTAGTTAATGTATGAATCTCAAATGAATCATGTTAATATATAACATAAAGGAAAATGTGGTTACTATGAGAACCCAAATGGGTTGATTATTGGAGTTAAATATATCTTAATTATTTCTAATCAGTTATCCTAAAATATGATTATGATACTATACATTGAATAACTCTTTATGACACCATAAAAGAGAATGAGGGATGATTCCAATAATATTAGTGATGGATACCATAGAAAAAATAACGATCAACTTCTATCATTTCAAAAATGCAGAAAGAGGAAACATGGAAAGTGTATCAATGGAATCATGAAATTCATTATCTCTGTAAAGGGTCATAAATAAATTTTTTTTGGGAAAAATATAATGTAGGATGGAATGAAATAAATCTCACACTTGGATCCATTTATTGTTAATTTTTTTAATATTGGGGAACATGTCCGCTACCCATGTCAATTCCAAATCCTAAATGGCAACCCATAAACCATGTAAGATCCTATATTCAAATAAAACGAATAAAGTAGTTGTGTGTTCGGATTACAAAATAAAAAATTTAAATTATATCACCAATGGTAGTTTTGTTATAAGATTCTTGAAACATTTAAGTGTAATGTAAAAATTTAGAAGAAAAATTATATTAATTAATTTAATCATCATGGATACCTCAATGGGTTAATGAGTTTAACAATGATCAAAATTTTATTTTATTAAACACTTCTTTCTGGTTTAATGTGATGAGAATATTCCAAGATTATGGATATTTTGGGGAAAATCTATGGAAATATAACCCATTTGTTAACTATATGTTTTTATTGAATTTTTATTTGATGAATATTCAATTTAAATTTTTGTTAAAAAATATTAAATGATTTGATAGCCTTTAGAGTTAATATAATAATTTATGGAACTATAATAATATTCAAAAAATATTACCAGGATTGTGGACTAAAATGTGTTGTATTGATAACATTAATAAAAAACTTTTTTAATTACTAATTTTTCTCAATTGTGTTTATCATATTGTTTTGGTGACATTATAAGAATTATATATATTATATAAATATGACCACATGTATTTGGGGTGACAAACTATTTCATCGGATAAGGATCCAAATATTGATCTCATGGTCGAAGGATAATAAGGGGTCAACACCTACCATTGGCCAATGTGAAGTACTGATTAATATGTAATTGTTTTAATAGATAAATTTACTGGTATACTTTTATTATGATCCAATTGTATTACTTTTTATATTTATATATTATTATATTATATAGAAAAAAATGTGTTGATCATATTTATGTTGGAAAATATTTAAAAAAAGACTGAAATACATGTCCCTCTTTTATGGATTGTATGATATATTAAAAGAAGATTTTAGTTGTTCTGGAATAAAAAATTATTATGTGGATATTCATTTCTTATAATAATACATTAATTTGAATGTTATTAAAGAACAACCAATGGATCTATTTTTTACAACATTGGAGTAATGTGTGAAGTCAGTATAATAACTTATATTCTTAGACAGAAGAAAAATTCTTCAACATTATGAAAAGGTTCATGAAAAAAATATATCATATTACATTCATATTCGATGAATTTGGTGGTATTTTAAATCAACAATTATTTATAGTTATTTGGACCTTATATTTACATTGATAATTCAATTTCATGTGATCAATGATGGCAATAACAATCTATATTTATTTACCCTTTTCTTAAATGTACATGTCTTTACTTTAAACTAATGTTATTTAATGTAAAAACCTAATTACGTGTTATTCTATATGAACATTGTAAATCCATTTCTCTCTTATTATAACGATATTTTATTTAATATTTTTATTATATGGGTTTTTTAATAATTTTACTTCCAAATATCAATCACATGATTACCATGATTAATTTTAAACAATTAGGAATCAATTTATTTTACATGGAAATAGTATAAGACCCAAATATTATAAAATAAGAACACTATATTTGATATATTATGAAAAAAACACCATATAATTTTTCTTTATTTACAAAAAATCATTTAATAGCTCATGTTACATGAAGCACTAATTTTATCTTCAATCATGCACAAAAATAAATGTTTTTGAAAGAATGTATTACATGTAATAATGAGTTTCACCAATCAGAAATATATTAGTTATATTATTATTTAGTTTGAAAAGAATTTCATAGCCATTAGAATGATGGTTAATAATATGATTAAACAAATTATGATAAAATATACTTTACACATGATTGTTAGTTATCTATTGATTTTGAGTAAAATAAAATTCAACTAAAATAATAATAAATGTTATCCAAAAAATATAATTTTTTCTATATTTATACTTAATAATGATTTTGGAACATAATAAAAAACTAATTTTTACAAGACTAAAAATATATTTTATATAATAAACATTATTTTTAATTAGGGATTCTAAAATAATATTAATGTGAATTTGTGGTATTTTTATTAAAAGACTTATTTTTTAATGAATTGTGACAAATACTGAATTTTAATCAAAAAATACATTTTGATTAAATAATTTTAAATATTAATTATATTTTTGGATAAAAATAAGGTAAAAATATTTAAATTTTTTATCATTTAATCCCCCTAATTTCATTTTAATAATTTTTATATTTAATTTAGAAAGACAATATTAATAAAAATTTAAACATTTTCACTTCGAAAATTCGCTTTCTAATCACGTATGTGGGATTAAATTTAAATTTAAACCTTCTAATTCAACAAATTAAATTTTAAAAATGGATTCCATATTGGTAAATATAATTATTTATGATGTCTAAAAAATTCCACATAATATTTGACAAAAACAAACACTAAATTTAATTAACAGTAATTTTCAGGGTTAATGTAAAAATGGGTTTTCATGGGGGTTAAACCAATATGGTAATGGTAAAAATGACCTAAATCCCTATCTATAAACTAATTAATTGAAAATTTTCAACCATTAATCCTCTAATATTATATAATTTCTCATTTTTTTACACTTTAGACATGTGATAAAGGTGGGAGCACTAAATTCTATATATAAATACCAATTATGTACTCTACTAAACATATAATAGGCCACACATGCTCCTATTTTCATCACAAATTCAAAACATTATGGTTTCTCAAATCCCAAATAAAATGATATCACAACATCCCTCATCCAATCCTAGAATACGTTTTATGGTAATAATGACATCCTTGGATGGAATTAGTTCAATCCTACGGATAATAACAACAAAGGAGGTATTGTTTCCCAATTCGAGTCTTTATTTTAATTATCTATCAACAACAATAAATTTTTAATAAAAACTGGTGAAATACTACCCACAGTATCACTTAGACAATAGGATTTTTTTATAATAGGTTAATGACTAAGAAACATCTCCACTTCCATTAAATTGATTTTGAAATATTCAGTCATGTGTATGGAAGACTACCGACTCATGTACTGATTTTGTGCATTTTTTATTTTGAGCTATCAATATTGGATATCATGATCAATATGAAGTAAATATATTATATTTATAACATATTTATATATTTAGAGTCACTCTAAGGTATATATATTCATTCTTTCTAAACTGTAGTATATATGATCACATTGCTTGTGAACATGGAAAACAACCACCTTATTAATTGATGTGATTCATCATTCACTAACACTTCACATGGAAGGGGATAAAGATAAAGTTAATAATTATATGTTATATAATTAAAATATTTCTCTATTATAGAATATTTATATTTATTTCATGATAATATATATCATCTTATTTATTTCATTTTCACTCATTTAATGATGATAACATGTTTTGTGTATGTGTGGACTACAACCTTCAAGAACTGACGTAGTGATATATTCATAACCAAATCACATGAATGATATGTATAATAGAAAAATATGAACATAAGTTTATTATTATTATTAATTAAAGGTAAAATATTACATACCATTTTTCTATACTGACCATTGCAATATGGAAATACTACATATGTGTACTTTTGGCCTATCGTCTCTATGACTGTAACACACAAAAATTTTTCATTAAAATAATTCATTATTAGTATTAAAATTATAATGATGTATGAATATAATAATTATGAAATTATTAATACTATTTATTTTTTTAAACTATTTAATATGTGAAATAACAAGATCTTTCGTTATACATGAAAAAACCAGGAAATTATCACCCAAAACAATTAAAATAATAGATGATTATTAACAGATTAATGGTAAGATATTATAAAATAAAAATATAATATTTTTAAATATTAATAAATCTATATAATATGTTCATTTTCTTTAAACCACTATAAATGATGATAAATCTTGTTCCAACAAAGGAACCATGAAGTAGGAGAATTCATATCAATTTCACTTCTTTGAGAAATATTGTAATTTAATCACCAAATTTCTATTATATTTTATATTTATATCCCCTTTGACATTTAATATGTATAATAATTAATAATACATGATATTTTATTTTTGGATATTTATTATTACATTCATGCGGATTTTACATAAGAATTACTAAGTGGTGAATAATTTCATTAAAACATTTCTTTTAATTGGGTTATATTAATTCATAGTTATTATTAATGTATTGAAATTATGTGTATAATGACTTTTAATAATCTGATTTTTTTTATACTATTTTTATTTCAATTTTAAAATGGATACAAATAATCTATTTGTTGGTTGATTCATACTTCAACATTATGTTCATTACTAGAGTTTACACCACAATTATAATTTAATCAGGATTTGTAATTCATGAATGTCAAATGTTTGAAATTATTTGATCATAATTTAATAAAACCATTTAGTTTATTATCATCTGGTTATTCATGAAATATTCAACCAACTCTAGTATTTTTTTCAAAATTATTTAGATAAATTTATTTTGAAAATATTTTAAGAAAATATGAAATGAGTTCTAACTTCAGTCCAAAATATGTTTTCTTCCACAATAGTGTATTGTAAAAATGTTTTCTAAAATGATAAAAACATATAAAAAAGATTTATCAAATCATTTTTCACCTATTTTTACTCTTTATGAAAATTTTTCAATAGAATATTTTGTCTTTTTCAAAACAATATCTTTTTGGATTTTAAAAATATAATGTGAAAAGAATACTTTTTTAATTTTATGAATAATACACTTTACAAAAAAACTACTGAAAAATAAATTTTATTTATAAATTTTATGGAATGTATGTATCTACCCATTTTTAGTACCATTATTCATTTGTTGATAACATATAATTTTTATTATGATATTTTTAAATAATTAGTTTTTAAAAATAATTTGAAACTGAAAAAATATCCATAATGTTTTTGAAATTGAAAAGAATATTTTACTCAAGATAATTTTAGAATATTATTTTTTAGAATTTCTATTCATAAATAAAAACAACCCATTATCAATTCTCCAATGAGTATATGTTGATACCATCCATAATCTTTTTTGGGTAGTTTATGACTATTTTGACCAGAAATACTATTCACATTCACTTCCATGTTTCATTATTTTTTCAATAAATTCCCATTGAAGTGTGCACTTTTCTTTGATCATTAATCATTATATGATCACTAAATATCAATTTTTTACCAAGGATATGTTTATGATTTAGGCCATAAATCATATATATATATATATACGGTTTTCTACTGGGAAATATTGAAAAATATATATTCTGTAATCAATATAGAAACTTGATTTTAAGGAACACTGTGTATGAATTAAATTATATATTATATATATATTATGAATAATTTGAACATGAAAACACATGTATAGACATGTTATTTATTTCCCATCAGTGTATTGATAGTCTCATGGGTTGAATCGGCTGGAGAGACGTAGCAAATTAGGCATTTCCCAGTATATTTTAAATTGACTTTTGAAATGTATTGATGGAAATTTTATCATGTTCCTATGAAATATAATGGTCAATTATTTTGAATTTACCTCATTTATGATTATGTTATTATTCTATATGTTATTGTTTTAATTATATTATATCTTGATTCATTTTACTCAAAAATTTTTGATTAATTTTTTTTCTGTTTTTTGGTACATAGGTTTCTATATTTTTTATTCCATATCCAATTATGAATTTCACTTTATATATTAAATGGTATGTGATTAAATTATTTACTTTTCCATTAATTATGATAGAATATTATTTAAATGGAATATTGTTTCATATATTTAAAATTCCATACATCCTATTCCATTATTATTATTTTACATTTATTAATGATATATTCCACTATATTGAACACATAATGATCATTTAAGCTCGTTCTTATTTTGTTTCTTTTCATATGAATCCATTATGTGTACTAAAATACATATGTATGAATATTCTATATGGAATAAATATATTATCAAAATAATTTATGTTTAATTTTTGTATTCAAATAATATAAAATAATCTTTTCTAATTATATTTTACTTAGACTGCAACATATTTCTTTAATAGGGATGAAATTATTTGTATCTTAATCAAATATAATAAAGAAGACCCTGGTTATGGGATACTATTTTTGGGGTCTCTACACAATGTGATGTTGATAATTGATGAATATATATTATGTTTTTGTTTTAATGATGTATTGGTAGTTGAAGTGGGTATTTTTTCAAAAAATAATGAGGAAAGTTATTTTAAATATTCAAAAATATTTCTTCAACAAGGTTGTCAAGAATATTTAAATTGATGGTTTCTAGGGAGAAGGAAGAATAATTCAATACGATATGTTTTTATGAGTACTATAAAGACTTTGTGAAACTCCGTGGAATTTCTAGGTTAGGTATATGGGTAATAAAAATTAATAATATAATATGGAAGGGTATGTGAAGTTTTATTTTCATTTAACAAGTCTTTTAGATACACATGATTGGATAATTGAGTTATGAATCGATAAATACTGGGATTTCAATTTAAATTATGAACCAGATCATAAAAAATGATTTATTTATAAAATTTTTTATCAATTTAAATTTAATTTATGTTAATGATTTTTATATTAATCACTTGTCACTTTTATGATAATATATGTGTTCTGATAATAATATGTTATCATGAAATAAAATTTGAAAGATTGATAATATATCCTGGTTTGTGATTAAATGTTTATATAACATTTTATATAAAAAATATAAGGATGAAATTTCTCCTTGGGAAAAATGTATTCATCTAAATATTTGTTAAAATATGATGGAATAGGATTCCTACAAACTATGTAGGGTATTTTAATGAATAAAATATTATTTTCAAGTAATACATGAAACACATAGAATGAAATATATGATAAAAAATATTTTATTTTGTAGAATATCAAACTAAAAGATAATACATGTAATTTTGTATTGAATTTTTTTTGGCATAACATATAGATATTTTAAGAAGAACATATCATATAAGGGACTAGTGGCATTATGTTTTAATGAATAGAATGTAAATGTTAAAAAATACCAGATTATATCAATCTCAGTCTAATTTTTTCACATTATTTTAAAAATAGAGATTAGGTTGAGTGCTGGGAAAGAAAAATAGGATTTATTTTGGATAGTTACCATCACAAAATAATATCACTATTTATATAAGGATTTTACCAGTCCAATTAAAATGTAAATTACTCATGATATATTAAAAAAATAGTATATATTGATAAATAAAATGTTAAAGTGTTAAATTTGTTACCATAAAAATGTGGATGTCACATTATCCTAGCAGGTATTAGGATATGGTATAAGATATTATAATAATGAGTTTAATTAGTTATCATAAAAATTTAAATGTCACTTTATTATAAAATTGTTTATGATTTATAATATGAAAATGGTGTTTGTATTTATATTAGTTCCTGAACTATTTTAGGTCGCTAAGAGTTTCAAGGGTAATTATGATTCAGCAAGAAAAAATTTTATAAGGAGGGGAGAATATGATAAAATAACATTAATTTTTGAAAATTAAATGATTTTTAATAGGTTCGACTAGTTTAATGTTTGGAGCATGATTTTTAAATGAAAATATTATTGAAATATTTCTTCGTCGTATGTTTTTACTCAGTATAGAGTTAATGGGAGGGTTTTTTCAAATGGTCACATAGGGATGTGATAATAACTACATTCCATTTAATAATTTAATAAAACTTTTTAATGTATTTCATAGATTAGGGTGGTATATAATTTTAAAATATATGATATTATAGATTGGTTATTATATTGGGTTTGTTTAATTATCTTAAAATAATTTTCTATAAATAAAATTTATCATGTCATATTTAATCCCATATTTATCATTGTTTCTATTTAGATTTATAAAATAAAATATAAATATAGATTTCATGATTTTTAATTATAATTGACCCCTGAATGTATGACATTGTGTTATCCCAAACTAGTGATCATCATTTATTATTATAGCAGATTATGGAATTTTATATTTTACATGAGTTATATTCTTTTATTGAGATTCAAAATGTGTTCTGGATGAAAAATGTAAAAATTATAATTTTTTTTGTGAGATGGATCACCCAAAATTTATACCACATGGGGTGTAATTAAAATTTCATTAGTATACTTGGGGATAAAGGATCATATTTGGGTCATCATTACAAGTGGTTGGAAATATACATTTAATAAAAAATCATAATTTTATACCCTACTTCTGCAAGTCTACACGATGAATTATCTAATAAACGGAGGTTGGATATGTAATTGATCATTTCATCTATTGGATCTCAATCGAGAAGGGATTTATTAAGATAATATAAATAGTATGAATGCTAGTCCCATTATCAAGATAGACCATAGAGTGGGTAAAATTCTATGATAATATATGTATTATGCTTATATATTTAGATAAGAGTCATATGATGTAATTTCAAGTGATATGTGATGTATTTGCTGACTAATTTTTTATATACTTGGGTAATATAGAATGTTGGAGTTGGCTATATGAGATTGACATCATCTATGTCATATGGTAACTCGATATCTTTGGCAAAGGATAAATAAATGAATGATCATTTTAATTTATTTATATTAGATGATATATGTATATAGATACATTTATTTAATAAAGAACACAGAAAATAAATTTATAACTTGATTAAAAAAATAATTTCTTGAGGCCAATAATTTCGTAAAATTTTTTTTATAAAGATTCATATTTTGCAGAAACCGTATAAATTCTCATGCTATCACACATTGGGGTTGAAAAATGAGGATTGATTGTGAGTTAGAGAGATAATCTAAATATTTTTTATAGACAATTCAAATAATTTGTGAGTATTCACAAGGTATTTTAAATGATACAATATAAGGTGAATTAAATTATATATTTCCAATATATAAATGTGATAAAATGAACATATTTTGACTTGTTAGACAAAGAAAGAAGAATCAAGGTTATTATTATATAACAAATTTTTCATTATTAAATGATAGACTAAATCAAGATCAGTACATCAATTTTATCTATGATTATAAAATATTGTAAATTTAAAACACTTTCAATTAAGATATGTAACATAGAATAACTATCAGAACAATCCTAAAAATCATTTAGCCACAACAAATCAATAACATATTCAAAAATATTGAATATCAATTTTCATACTGAATCTAATTTAGAATATTAATTTAATATTACAATTATCTCTTATAATTAGATGATTTTGAAACCATAAATCAATCATAATATGTTTTTTAATATATAAGGATTAATTTTTAAAATATTCCAACACATGGGTTGAAAGAGAGGAATTTCTGAAACAAATAGAATATTATACTAGGAAAATTTATTAAGTTACCATTCCTAGGAATATATAACCTAAATATTCTAATATATGTTGATTAATCAAAAAATTATATTTATTATAAGGATTAAATTATCAACCAAAAATTATTTTATCAGTTGTGTATCATGTCATACATCTTAATAATTACTTATACTAAATTTCCTCCTATTACAATTATGACCCCTTTATAAAACATTATATCTACTAATTTTTCATGATATACATTCCACAATTACGTACACTAGTTTTTTCAGGTAAAAAATATATAATTATTTAGGAAGATAATCATATAACCTACAAGGTTTGTGGCTCTCATATAGTTTATTGTAGAAAGCATTATAGTAATCATCTTATTGATAAACTGAAATATGTCCATGTAGTATCCAAATCATTTTGTCCCTATCTACTGTAAGAAAAATAAAACACCAATAATATTATATTATTGAATAATCATGGGGGAATTCATTAATAAATCACATATATAAAACTAAATAATCTATAATAAAAGAATTCATTCTTACATTATAGGGGATAATCATATGGGACTCATGGTGATCTAAAGAATACATAGAGGAATGATATAGGTATTGATAAGTGATAAATCTAATGAAATACAACAATTATTGTTTGAAGGGAAATTATTCTTATAATATTTTTATATAGTATTCCCTTTTTGATTGTATGGTTATAGTTCATTAGTTCAGAATCATGTTCATTCTAATAATTCTATATTTTCAAACCAAACGGACATGTAACTATTTACACATCCTCACAAGTGTGTATTACTCACCCTAAAATAAAAGTCAACATATCCAAATTCTTCATATAGATAAGGTATTTGGAAATTTCATGTAATGACAATGAGTTAAATGCCACTGATAGTGTCTTCATGTGTAATCCCAGAGTGAGAGATCGCCAACCGTACTCACTTTTATAGACAATGCACAAGCCTCTAAAATGACTTGTATTATGACCCCATGTCCTTCTACACGGGGTAACATTAAAAATAATATAATTCATTTCATTTTAATGATAAAAAAATATATACAAAAAAATATTCAACAACTAAATTCATGTTTATATCTTCAATTACATATAATGGCCAATTTCGATGAAAAAAAATTATCATTCATATTATTCATGTAATACAAGGCTCTTATTCATTCCTCAATTTTAAAATTTAAGCTAAAGAATATAAAATTAACGATGAAAATATTTTATAACTATGAATAATGAAGGGTATAAAATTTTCAATAATTTAACAATACTAATATTTAATTATGAGAAACTTATTTATGAAAAAAGCATAAATAAAATATCACTATATAAATTTTTTAATCCTTCATACGAATTTAGACATTACATAATTTTGAAAATAAATATTTAATATTAAGTTCATTATGAAATCATTCAGATTATACGATATATGTAATTTTATTTTAAATATATTATATTTTATATATTGTAAAGAATTTATAATGAACTTTCTGTTATGTTACCATTTTACAAAACCAAAATATAATAAACATTGAATTGTTCAAACTTTGATCTTATAGTTCACCTGAACTTTTTTGTGGTATAAATAATATCCCAAATAAATCCATTTAATATAAAGAATTTGAAATTATTAATTATAAATAATTCATAGTTTAATTATAGAATTCTTAATTGTATACTTTTATTTTTTATTATTAATTTTTTTTAAAATACCCCATATGATGTATAAATAATCATTTTATTTCAAGATTATAAAACATTCCATATATTTTTTTAATTTTATTTAAAATATTAACATTTAGTGTTTATGTAGTTTGTAATAATAAATGATTCGTTGTCATTTATAAAATAATTATAATCTTTTTAATTAATTAACTAACCCTTTATCTGTATAAAATCTTCCCAATATATGTTTTATTGTAATATATATTAAATAGTATGAAATATTTTATGTTTTATCATTTTACTATGTTTATGGAATATTAATTTTATCCAAGATTTTGTTTCATTTGAATTTAGTTGTAATAATGTTGTTTGAGTGTAATTTCATTAACCATTTCATTAAATCATTTTTTCAATATTAAATTCAATTATATTTATACAAAATCAATTACATGTAAAGGTAAAACCATTTATCATTATGTAGAACCATTCCATGAAAGGAAAAATCAGAATAACCTTATTATAGGCAGTTTTTCATATAGGTATCTCTAGGTGATTTATTTATAGACAAATCATCACAAGGATATAAATAAATAACCTTCATATAGAGGTCTCTATGTAAGGGTATGTGAGAGTGACACTAATGTTAACCACCCTATGAAAGGATAAATTGTAGATAAATTTTACCTTCACCCCTTTACAAAAATGAAAAATTGAATAACCATTACATAGACCCTTATACGTTTGGGTAAAATAAATTAATCATTACACATTTCCACCAGCTGTAAAGGTAAACATGTTTTTAGAAAATCAAAAATGATTCTTGATTTTTCAATTTCTCCACCATTTCAAGAAAAATTTTACAAATACAAATCAGGATATTTCTACAATACCATTACTTGTATTTGAAAAAATCTAATAAATATTATTATAATAATACAATAAAGACAAATGCATATCGATCTGTATTATTGATTCATTTCTTGCATGATGGTAGTATGGAATATAAATTTTTTAACTCTTCTTATTTTTTCTTATAATTTATAAATTTTTTATGATTTTAATATATGGAATATATGGAATATTTTTAAAATAGTAAAGGTATAATTAATTATTTATAAAGTGTTTATAATTAATAAATAAATTAGAATGATAAGTTTATTATCAAATAGTGCAAAAATAAAAAATATTTATATTTAAATTAGATATTTTAAATTTTCATTAGATTTTTTATTATTTATATGTAAAACTTTTAATTATAAATCATAAAGGGTAATTAATACTAGTTATAAATTACATACGTTAGGACAAAATATATTTTTATATTTATATTAAGAATAATAAAAAATTAATTAATTTGACGGGTTAAAATTATTTGGCCACATATCGTGTTTTATTTAAACCACATAAATATGGATATCAAGACTTATATGATCAAGCTTTTAATAATAAAAAATATTTGATATTTAAAATATATAAAATATTTATATAATATATATTTTAGTACGAGTTGTTTATGGTTCATAAAATATCATATATTGGAATGAAATTTTCTATATAATGAATAATATTAATGAGATCACCATGGAATGAATTCAAAATTTCAACATTTAAAAATATATAATTAATAATAATAATGATGATTACAAAATATTTATATTCATATTTTATTTATGACTTGATTGTAAAATATTACGTCATGTTCACATATTGGAATTTTTTTTAAAAGGTCAATCACTACTTTGTTTATAGTAATAAACATTTAATATTTTTAATCTCCTTTTTTAAGTTTAATTTAAAAACTTATTCACATGAACTAATAATCTAATTATATTCTATGTATGAAATTGAATTTATATTTATATCTAATTTGACCTCCATTTTGATTTGGTGTTATGTTCTTGAATTTATTACATTAATATAGTTTATTCATATAATGATTTAGAGTTACATTGAATTTAATTATACATGGAGTATTGTTTCCCAGGGTGGAGGGACTTAGGGTTGCACTACATAACTGCTTGAAGAACTATGGCTTGTCCAGAATGGTGAATGGGTTGACAATATATAATTGAAGGATTACTCATAATTTTTTTCAATCCCTTGTAAATTTATTCAATTACATGAAATGTTAATATTCAATATTCATATGATGGATTTCAAAACATTTAAGTACACTCAAAATATATTTCATGGTGATTAACATTAACTAATTGTTTGTGTAAATAAATTAACATTATTATTGTTTGAATATATTTCTTCTTCTAGAGGGAATATTAATCCAAAATAAATCATTATAGGTATTTATACATAATGTGAATAACATGAGATAAGATATTGAGATTAAAAGTACTTAAAATTTTAAGTGTTATATTCCTTCAAAGGTGGAACCATCCATGATATAAATCATTCTACTAGGTATTGTATAACTCAACACAATTACTTGTTGATTATATTGGGTATGGAAATAATACTATGATTAAATCGTTGTTATCTTTCGATGTATTATTGAGCTCAAAATGAGTTCCCCGTTATTATTCCTTAATAGCTCATTCTTGGAGATTTATTTGTGTTCAAAATCTGGGATACGATAACAGTTATTATAATTGAAGAATATAGATGATTTTATTCCTTTGATAGATTTGATAAACAGTTATACACTCAACAATCCAAGATTTACTATAGTTGTGATTAGGATGATTCCCTACCAAAATAACCACATCACAATGACAAGATTAATCTGGGGTCATCGTTTGTTAAATATGGATCTTATCACCCAAATGTATATTTTTTGATAATGGCTTCATCATATTATTGGATGATAGTTTATTCGAATTCCTTATTAAATTTCATAACATGATACTCAACTATAACATGTTATGTTATTGATAATTTAATCATCTTCTTCAAGAAATACATTGAGATTAATCCTTTGATATGAGATGAATAAGGAGTTTACTTCTAATACAAATTCTTGTGAAAACTCCATAATGAAATATTCAATTTGTTATACTAGTTTCTTCCTTACTAACCATGTGATGAATTTTTATAACAACAGATTCTAGATTTATAATTATATATAAAATGATTCATTTTGGGATTCAAAATGAATTAGATACTAAGTGATATAATAAAGTTTAGTTTCATATACTCAATGTACCTCTTTATTAAATATTATATTTAACATGATATAATATGTTAATGATTTGGTGAAACTAATGTTTTATATTAGTATTATATGGATTGATATATGATATTGACTATATCATTTACTTTTTTGAAAATATTTAGTAGTTTATATGGTAAAAAATACTTGAGGTTTGCAGCATTGTGTTTTTTTCATGTAATAGATAAAACTAGCTACTTTATTGATAACATGAATTCATTATACATGGAATAACTTTTCTTAATATTTGAATTTAAACCCATTAATCTCTTTAGAATAGAGTGTAAAAAATTATGATTAATAAATTCATATGGGGTCATAAATATAAATACTTTCTAATTAATTCAATTATACACCAAAACTTATTTTAGTCGAATGATAATATTTTCCTTTTCATGTAATCATAATATTATATTCTGTAAAATTTTATGACAAAATAAAAATGTTCTAGAAGTGTTGACTTTAAGATGATTTAATTGTTTATATGGTGTATATGTACTAATTTTTTATAGTTAGTGAATGTGGGAAAAACTCACTTCATGAGTATAAAAGTTATTATAAAATGATCAATAATTTCTTTATAATAATATTTTAATGGTCATTAAAAGCTAGGGAATTTTGGTGTAGTTAGTTATAATTCAATAAAATTGGAATATCCATGATGGTTGAAAGTGTTTATGAAATATATTATAATTAACGTGTATGGTATGATTATTATAGAAATTAATTCTTATATTTTGAAAGGAATGTGACATAATAATATAATTATATATATATAGGAATTCAAAATCAAAGGGTATACTGATACAAAATTTATCAATCTATTCGATAAGTATAATAGAATGTGACCCCCTCACCCCACCACCTTTTGTTTACTCTATCATGATATGTATATTGAAGTTCATATACCACATGGACTAGAAGTAGAAATCATTAAGGGACCATGGGACTCTTTACCATTTAACCATGAATGGATCACCATGTAATCTTACTTGTATAATATTCCTATGGTATATCCTATACAGGTCTAGTAAATGGACCAGTGAGATATCCATTCTTAGTAGTTAATCCACTAAAAATATGATGGTTTCCATAGAGTAAATATCAAATATATGAAATGGGGTAATAATATAAAATATCTTTTATTAGTTAGGGTTATTCAATAAAAATTTTCCAATACAATTGTCATAGTTATGTTGGGATCAGTACTCTCCATGCCATGAGACACTATTAGTGTGTTGATTTCACATATCATACATATTGGTCGAGTTGGTACACCACCATACATAGTAAAGGTATGGAACCTCTATACATGGAGTTGGTACTACCCATCTGAGAGCTATGATAGGGTATGGGTTCTCTACAAGTGTATGTACTCCCACTTCTAGGGTGCTTATCATTGGGAAATGGTTTATCCATTAAGATTCTCATGGGGTTATGAAAAATCATGAATTCGATTATTTTATATATATTTTTGTTGTATCATTATATACAATATGGTTTTGTATATTGATATATTATTATATATTTTTATTTGGTTTACTTCATGATAATTTCATTTAAAGTATTTTCTACTGCTTCCCTTAAATTATAGGTTTACCAAATTAATGTATTTGTTATATCATTTATATTATTTAAGGACAAATATTTTGAATATATTTAACCACAAATAAACTGTATTTTACAACACATTTCATTTAATATACAGATTATTGGATGATATGATGTAACTTTGGAATCCTCTATGTAAGTAGAGTTTATCAACTATTTCTATAGGTGGCCTTGTGTGGTATTTTATACCATAGATCACAAGAAAAACTATCATCAGATTTAGATATCAACTTTGGAATAATTTGTATTTTGGTTTTTATTTTTTCTTTTGTACATTAGATATATTTATATTATTACATTATGAGTTTTCTTAGAGGATATTACACTTATTTTTTCTTATTTTTTAGTAATGTTATATCTTCCACGTACGGTTTTGATGTACAT
Source organism: Viscum album (assembly GCA_963277665.1). NCBI lineage: Eukaryota > Viridiplantae > Streptophyta > Magnoliopsida > Santalales > Viscaceae > Viscum > Viscum album. Next base: position 134,758 of record CAUJRU010001321.1, on the reverse strand, counting down.
ATATGTATGATTATAAGGTTCATTTTGATATGTCCACTAATTTTTTGGATATTTATACTCAGTTATAGTCTCCTACCCTTATTCCATAGATTTAATTTTTAGGGTTCCACTCTTTAGATACCCTCCATTCAAGGTGGGGAACTTATGGGTCGGACAATGAAAGAATTCCATCATAGAACTCTGTCAAAACCTAACCCACTAGGGACCCACATGGACTAATGACATGTTCAGAGAGAAATTATCCAACCCACTATGAACCTTCTAGGGATTTCACAGTTCTAGTGTGTCACTAGAAATATCATACGCTACAGACCTATGAAAACACATGAGGGTCATGTTCGTAGTGCATAGTTTTGTTGTGGGAAATTTCTTTTCGTCATACATGTTCAATTATGGCATCTATAACATTTTATTATATCTTACAGATTATCTTCCAAAACCATCCCCAAATCATCTCATATATTTTATCTAATAGCATACTGGACTATTAAATCAATTTCTATAATTAATGATATAAATAATAGACTACATACATTCTTAATCAATCCACGTGGAGAAAAGACATGATAAACCCATCCACTGAGTTAGTACATGATGTTTACAGAGAGTATATATAAATCCTTACAAAATACATTCCCCCGGTGTTATTCTAAAATTGAAATAGAATGTATTATCCATGTACATAAATTTTCTCATATTACATGGGGTTTAGTCCACATAGGTCCCTCTTCATTTTTCCCATCCTCAGAAATGTAATGTAACACAACAAGGAACACACTTTTTCATGCCATGTAACACACAGTGGGTGTGGTCGTGCACATGGATTCTGATTCCAAAATATGACCATATGATAATAACATGATTGATAATAATAATATTGGGTTAAAATACTTTTCATTTATCTATTAAATTTTGAATTTTAATGAATTTATAAAAAATAATTTACTATAAAACACTTATCTTTTTCTATTAAATGTCACTTTCCCACAATATATGAAATTTCTTAATCCATGAAAATTCAATAACAATTACTAAAAATTCATCATATAGTGTAATTTTCTATAAACATCTTACGTATTAATATTTTGTATAACTTGGTGAAATGGAAAAATAATAACATTGTTTGTTCAGACTCATATTAATGGTTGAATTTATAGATAAAAATAAAAGATAATAATTTAGAAAAATATTATCATATGGTTGTAATCAAGATACATAAAAAAAATATAATCCTAAAATGAGATATGGAGCCTGGAAGATATCCATTCCGAATCACTTCTAGTTTGCATTAAACCTCTCAAGCAAGGAGGTTATGCTAGTGGAAAATGATCTTTTTTGATTGGATTCACCTTCTTTTTAAAAATTATACTAATTTTTTTTAAAGAATTAATTATTATAGAGTAATTATATAGGCGATGAGTTAACTTAATCATGTGATGTCTGCATCCCCTTATAAATTCTCATGGTGCCTTACAATGGGTGACCTTCATTTCTACTCTTGTTCTAATTCCAATGATTAATGTTCCTTCATATCTCTAACATTGTAGGACTATAAATATGTATCTTTTATCACACAATTGTTTTTTCTAGTTCGATTAATAAGAGTATTTCTTTCCAACTCAATGATCATAATTCCATGAAGTAGCATGCCATTGTAAAAGGATGATCAACGAATGATTTAATTTCAATATCACATGAAACTATAGGGGATTTTAATTTTAAGTCACATAGATCTAATTTGGAACTCAAAATTAACATGTAAAAAGTGTGTGACATATTGTAGTGTTTCATTATCCCGATGGTGGTCTCCAGTATGGGATTTTAAGTCTGAGCTTTAGATAATCATTTTAGATGTATCATCTTTCCTAATTCTCTATGTAGTCAATATTCATGATTTTTGGGTTTTTTTAGGCTCTTCAAGGATTAAGATAATGGGAAACCCTTTCTACTAATGTTTTTATTATGGATCAAGGCTCCCAAAATAGGCTCCATAAAATTGAAACACAAAGAGGCCCCATCATTAACTTCAAGTCAAAAAGTCATATTAATGGTAGCACTAATATCTAATTTATAGATTATATTGTAATATTTATCAATTTTAATAAAATATCAATCTATGAAATTAACACTATAATTGAATAGTATAGTATGTGGATTGACAAGTGTATGAGTTGGGATAAAATAAGCATATTCACTAATAACTCCTTTCCAGAATGTTATGTCAATCATATTCAACATTTCATAGTAACTAAGATTATTTCATAGATGATTAACTATTTAGGAACCACATTTATTAATGGAAGGATTCACATTATGCATTAGAAAGGAATAGGAGATAAAATCTATAATTTCATAAACAATTATTAGAACAAATTGTTCCCTTTCAGGGGGTGTATCAGACATTGTTAATTGAATTATGTATTCTCTACCAATTCATTTATTATTAGTTTTTGGGTGATGATGGTAGTGGAGAAAATCATTGAGAGGGTTATTCCCTCCATCATTTGTGTTTCACACACCGAGGGTCATTGACACTGGGTCTCATGGATTCAGATGGATAATCAATTGAATGATGGTCGTATAAATCTCTCTAGTGTGATGAGAACTATGTAAATCCTTCATGGAATGATGGTGTGGGAGGTATTGGATGGGATATACCTTTGAGGAATGTTTGGTGTTGTAAAATAAAGACAAGACTTGGAGTTTATTAAATTAAGAACTTCTTATTTATGGATCATTTTTGGATTCATCTAATATAGTTTCCCAATAAATATCAGGGGATTATTGGAGATGAGTGACTAAATATTTGATGATGAATTTGGGGGGTTTTCAATGTGGATTTGATGGATTATAATATCTTGAAATTAAATTTTCAATGTATTTCATGCATCTATCATTCATTGATGTCATCATGGATCATCAACAATGTGAAACCTTATCCTCTGTATAACATTCCACTAATCAGGACAAGATCATTTTACAAGTTCTTTTTAGGGATCTTTCTTGGCGAAATCATTATAGTACACAAATCATGCTAACAATGGGAAGATAAAAATGGTTGATAAACTATAGTGAAAATATGTTTGTGATAAAAAAATTTCTAATAAGGAATATGTATAACAATAAAATCTATATAGATAATGAAATCCAAATGAGTGTGGGGGGGTTATCTAGAATTGAAATTCCATTCTTGGCATATATACATTGAGAAAACAATGGAATGTCACTTTTTTTTAGGAGAGTAGGTATCATATATATGGGTTGGAATGGGAATTTATAATGGGTTCATAGCATAAAATTGAAATAGTAGAATCTTAATTCCAAAATTTCATTAATGATGTGGTGAACAATTTTAGTTGGATTAAATCGAGGGAAATTATCATTTTTGTTGGATGTTGGTGCATCTCGAATGTTGTAAATAGTGTTCATTGTTAAAATATCTCCAACTCATTATTAACCATTCAAATATAATATTTTATTCTTACTGGTTGATTTTGATCTATTATGATTGAATGAGGGAAATCTATCTCTATGAGGATCATTATGGTATGTATGAATTTACCTCTATAATGTTATGGGATGTATTCTTAGTGGATATAAATTCATTATAAACAACCAAGTAGTAGATAAAAACTCAACACTTATGATTACTACAATATCGGTCTCATATAAGGAGGAGGTTTGTTCTGTGAGACTAGGGGATAAGTGCTCATTGTCTTCAATAGATTATATGGGGGTGGATACTATCTAACTATTGAGGTTAGGGTGATTCTAAATGGAATTCAGGTTTTTACATCACACAATATTCCACTGTATGTTATTAAAATAGATTTATCTATTACTCTCATCCCCTCCTAAAACAAATCTCCACCTCATGGTCCATTTTCTACTAAATATGAAGCTATATGACACTCTGTAATTAATCATGGTTTTTCACAGATGACCTAATTATAAAAATGTCTCAAATTTCATTGATTCAAAGGGTACTCAGTATAAATCAAATATTTTTATTTCAAACATTATTTATATCTCCCCCAAGTGTGTGCATAAGGTTTTCAGAGATTATATAGGACATCTCTATATTATACCTATGTGATTTCTTCTTCCTCCACATTCAAAAATTAAACTTTTTACTTTGGTCGGTTGTATGTAATAAGGCATATCAATACATTAAACAATGAATTGTCATAGAATGGTGGAATATACCTAGAATGTTACATACCAATATTCTAAAGAAACATTATAAAGTATTACAAATTATAATAATAAAAATACACTATGAGAAAAATCATTAAATTAATGTATATGTGATAAAATCCACTATTTTTAGATTATAAAATGTTAGAAAATCATCATGCCCTGTAAAATGTGATGAAACCGAGTATGTAAATTCTATAATGTGTCATGAGATATCAAACATAAGAAATTAATTTTATTGAAATTTAAAAAACAACTTCTATTTATCAAAATATATGTGTTCTAATTGAAATAAATCATTCAATATTTTTCAATGAACCCAAGAACAAAATAAAACTAGTATAATTTTTGAATGAAATCATCTATGAAACAAGATTCACTACTCAATCTATAGACAAAACAAGATATATTCATAGAAAATAAATAGATATCTATTTTTATATAGTATCTTTCTATGTATTTACCATTAAATAATGATAATAGTGAATACAAAAATCTCAGTATATTGATCAAATTTATACATTTTTGTCAATAATTTTCCCCATCAATTGATATATGGGTTCTTAGTAATGACTAGTTAATCAATAAATGGAAATAGAGTTCTATGATTTGGTTAAAAATGGATAAAATGAAATTTTTATTCATAAAGTATTGTTATGAGTGAGAAAGTAAAGGAAAGAAGACTATATTAATAGAAAATAACCTTATACAAGACATAATTAAAAATAATGAGGATGAAATCATTCATATACGTTCCTTGATCAAATTTAATATTATTTAATGTTGATTCCAATTATAAAATGGAAATATTAAGGCCAAATTAGATAAAACATAATGAGGATTCCAATTTGAAAATGTTATACTGTTGAGAAGGGAAAATATGGAAAATAAGGGGAATGAATCATTAAAATTAATCATAGTTATTCACAAAATGTATAAAATTATCTATTCATCAGAAATAAATATTTTGGATGGTACGTTAGAAAGAAATTGAGAAAACTAATATTCACTATGTGTACCTGGAATTTCCCCTGGTGGTATCCTATGAAAATGATAAATTTAGGCTAACTTCTTGTGTCTTGAATATTCTGAAATTGAATATGGATTATAGTTTAAGAAAATTGGGAATATATTTAATGGGAAAAATAAATATAATTTTTTATTTAAGGTGTGGTGAGATGCTACTTTTATATGTGGTGAAAATGACAATATTTATTTACATCATCTTAATATGAAAAGAGAAAATTTTAATCATGTAAATAAGTACAAAAATTTGTAAAAAATATATGGATTATATAAAGTAGATAAAACCTCAAAAAATTATTTTATAAATTTTTATACATTTTAATGCATTTTCATATATAATTTTTAATTTTACCCTTATTGTATTTATAATGGTAATTAACATATACATTAATAAATTTTTTTAAAATTGAAAAAAATAAAATTTACCTTTTTATGAACATGGTAAATAAATATTTAATATACTATTCCCAATATATTAGATTAAATTTCTATATGAAAGCAAAATCAATTTTAACAATAGCGCATGAAATTTGTAAAAGCCTATTTTTTGAAGATGTGTATTATTAAGAATAATCATAATTCAATTGAAAAAAATTTCAGTGTGATGGATCAAACCTCTATAGTCCATTCCATTATATGAATATTGTGACTGAGGTGTTCTGAGAGGTCAAGGTGACATATCCCTAAAACATTGCCAAATTTCCAATTCTATGAATAGTACATCAGTAGCCTTAGGTGAACAGTGTTATCAGGAGCCTTGCAATGGTAACCTTATGTGAACAATGCAATGTCATCCTTACGTAAACAATTTCATATGTATGCTTATGTGAACAGTGAAATGGTAACCTTCTATGAATAGTACAACCATGAAAATAATTGAACAGTGCAACAATTGCCTTATGGGAACAGTGTCATCAGTAGGTTTATGTGAACAAGGCAATGGTAACCTTCTATGAACAGTGTAATGGTAACCTCATGTGAATAGTGTCATCTGTAGGCATATGTGAACAGTGAAAATGGTGATTTCCAACGGTAAACTCTCTTTCCTCTACCAAATTTTGAGTTCATAAATGGTGTTTCCAGAATAGTAGGATGTACAGTGTTTCGTGAAAGGTAGTGTGTATAGTGTTTCTAAAATTGTATAGTGTACATTGATTTAATAATGGTAGGGTGTATAGTGTTCGTATAATAGTAGGGTGTACAATGTTTCTAGAATGATAGGTTGTAAATTGATTCCAGAATAGTAGGGTGTACAGTGTTTCCAAAATGGCATGGTGTACAGTGTCTCTAGAACATTAGGGTGTACCCTGATTCCACAACTATAGGGTGTACAGTGTTTCTAGAATGGTAGGGTGTATAGGGTTCTCGAACCGTAGTGTGTACAATGTTTCTAGAATGGCAGGGTGAACATTTTTTCCATAACGGTAGGGTGTATAGTGTATCCAAAATGGTAGTGTGTGTAGTGTTTCTATAATGGTGAGGTTCCAACTGCAACCTCTATTCCTTTTGCTAAATCTCGATGTTATGAACAGTGTTTCTAGCTTCCTACATTTTCACCCCTTTAACATTTCCTTTGACATAAAATGCATGTAAAGCCACATTTTGGGGACTCTAAGTCATATTCAAATGCCATAACTCCTATATTAATTTTTTCCTATGGATCACGATGATTTTTCTTGGTCAAACAATGTGGTTTAATACGATCCACTTTTTATGGAAAATCTAGCATATCGTAAAAAACTACTCTATTAAATCCTCTAAAGGGACGATATATCATCCTCCCTAATTATTCCTTCTTTTCTCATGTATGAGATGCTCAAACATTCCATTCCTTTATATATGAGTGGATTGATCAAAAATCCTTCCTTGGATTGGTTCCCATATGTTTTTTGTGCAACCCAACAGTATCAATAAATCTCTGATATAAGGTATGTTCAATCATCATTCTTTTGAGTTCATCTCCTTCTATTTACCCTCTCCCTTTTATGAAATGCAATATCCATGTTCCTAAGGGACGTTTCAGGGGTGTTGACCAGTGTGGTGGTGTCTCTACATCCCCAAGTGGATACATCGGTCATGGGGTGGGGAGATTGTAACCTGTTGGGTGGATCGTTCATGTACAAAGAACGTCATGAACTATTTTAGGTAGGGGATTCATTTCTTTTCTTTCCTTTTACACGCAACATTAAAGATAGCATGTTTCATCCCAATGGGTCACAATTGGATTGACATATTAAATAATTGAACTAGATAAATAAATTTTTATCCATATTATGTTATTGCCTCTTATTTTTTTATATACTGTTATATCTACGAATTCATTTATATCTTTTTTTCTTGAGGGAAATTTGGTACAAAATGTAAATAAAAAATTAATTGACAATTTTTTGGCTAAATATAAAGAGGATTATGAAGGAATATAATGCTTTTTGTTGTTCTTTTATGTTAATCAAATTGTTGCAGTAAGAATGTTTAATTATTTTGGATACCTTAATAGTTTGTTTTCATGAATTTGGAACCTACGAAATAATCTTTGGTTAATCCAAGATGGATTAAAGAACCAGTGTTTGGATAAAAGATAATTCCTTCTTGGTTATGAGTTACCATTTTTCTTGTTTAAGGTCCAAGAGCCTGAATCTAATAGGGATAGATGTCGGGGCTTTTTGCGGTGATGTCGTAGGGTTCTGTGGTGGGGCATTTCCCTTGTTATGGTTTTTTCCACTAACAATTAATGATATTTTCCTATGGCCTTGGGAATGTAATGGGTTTCTTACCCAGTTTAAAATGGGTTATTATTAAATTTTGATCCATTGTAATGGTCATAGGGCCATTGTGTTTAACATACATTATATCCTGGGTGTTCTGTTTCTATTGGGTTCCCTCTTTTCCCACAAGAGAGGTTGTTTGTTCTTCCTTGTTAATAAAGTTGCTTCTGCCCACAAATTTTCAAGAATGTGAGACAAGATGTATGTTCTGATACGTGGGGGCTTGGAGGCCTACTGGTTTTAGCAGAAGATGATTCATAATGTGGTGAGACGCATCGGTTTATGCATGTGGGTGTCAAGGACGACACTAGAGATGATGAAATGGGATGGATGTGAATGTTTGGATTCATGATGATTATTATTTTTTTTATCTGCATTACTTTTCCAAATTCTCAAGGAGTCTATTCTTTCTTAACATTCTTTCTAAAAGGGTTGAAGATGAATGGGGTATGCCATGTGATTTCTATGTTTAGATTCTCAGGGGTTGATTGGTCTACATTCTTGCTATAGTAGGAAAAAACTTGACAGGTAGTTCATCTACTCACTATGTTGATCCCCCTTTTGTTCAGTAGCATAGAATGTTTTATAGAATGTCTGGGAATATGGGAAAGTAATTTCATAAAAAAATAATTGAATAAATGATATCCACCCATGGGGTTAGAGCTTGCTGGGACACAATGATGTGGTTACGATTTTAATGGAACTATAGACATTGGGTGTGATGAAAATAAAATTTAATGTGGAATTGTTAATAGTTAATTAATGTATTAATAATTAATTAACATTAAGTGGAACTGATAAAATGGTAATGAAGTAATTTAATAAATCTCTTTAAAAGGTTGTGTGTTTAAAGGATACCATGTCCTAGAAGTGGCAGCTGGGAGTCCGAGAGACGTTAGCTGTAGTTGAGTCTAAGAATAGGTATGCCCATAGTGTGGTTGTGAACTATATTATATTCTATACTTTTTGTGTTTCTATAGGCTTCTCTACCATTTCCGTTAGGGAAACTGACACCCTAGGGATTCTGAGCTCTAGGGTGTTTTCCCCAACATTCTGGTGGGAGGATGGATGGCTAACTACCCCGTTTTCCCCTGCTCTGTTCACTTGGTAGTTATATGTGCTGGTAGGCACAATGGTTAGTTTTCCCTATATATATGTGTAGAGGGCTATAATATCTTGTGGTTATTCACACACATATATTCCAGATATATTACCCAATGGACTACACTTGGTGTAATGTGTATAGGCTTTGACATCATGAGGATTCTTACTCGGTGTGTGCGCGGTAATGGCTTGAGGTGTAATGACCGATGTGTGATACACGTTATGCGAGTTGTTCTATCTCTCGGAAACTACCTAGTGACTTTATTATGTTGACATGGTGGATTTTTTGCCTGAGGTTCATGTTGTGGTGCATCACCCTGGTGTTTGTGGGAAAGCCTTTTTGATAGAGATACATAATACGTGCGACATTGGGGAAAAGAGAAAAACTAGTGGGGAAGTAATTTTGGGATACACAAGATATTCATTAATAAATTATATACTCTTGTATTCGTTACTTAGTGAGAGTATCCTTGGTGAGGTTGGGAACATAGTATACCTTTTTAGGTGATGAGTTTGTTTCACTTGTTGTTCACTGTGCTTTACCATGCTTTCTTTACTTTTGCACTAGAGGCTTCAAAGAGGATCCTACGGAGTATACATTTATCATCACCATATGCCTATATAAAAAAATTTCGGGTCACATGGAACAGGTTCGAGGTCAATATGGTTTCTACAAGGTTGGGGTTGCAGGATCTCTTCGGGCTTCGCGGTTTCGATAGTTTTTACATTCTTTTGGGTACATGCAGTTTTCCCCTTTCATCAGTAGTAGTTTTTCATGAAATTACATATGTGTACTTGGGATTTATATATATTGTTGATGGAGTAGGATTTGTGTGGGTTCTATATTATCCCTCTCTTGAACATGTGTTATATTAGAGGGTAATTCCTTCCATTTGTGTGTTTATTATACCCTCAGTGGTAGTCGCTAACCTGGGGCCTACTGGAGGCAGGACATGGGGGTCATTATCTCTCTTATCACATTTCCAACCATAGAGGGGTACACTTTGTGGGGAGGGGGTCATGACAAAGTGGTATCAGAGTTAGGTTGAGAGACAGGTTGGAGTTTGGAGTTAGGCACAGGTGAGGTTGCATGGGATGGTAGGACAATGATGGTATTCATGTTTAGAAAGTGATTTAAAACTAGAGACCGGCTGAGACATAGAAGTGTAGGGTCCCCTATGATATGATACGTGGACCATAATGTTTACCATGGATACTAAACAAGGTGATACAAGTTCCAGGGTAGATACCTAGGAATGGATCATGCATCATTATTCTTTATTCCGGTGTTTGAATGGGTAGAACTTGGGATTGGTTAACCTAAAATGAATAAAAGTAAAAATAGTTAATTAATTAATCATGTATCTAACATATTCTAGGTCTAGGAGATCTAACTATTTGTTATTCTTTTATGGATCCAGGTCGATTTCTTCATCGGAATAACATAGAGGATGTCCCAAAGGTTGTGATAGAATATTTCCACTGGGTAGAGGTTGACGATGAAACATTGAGGACACTCGGATAGTTTCATCACCAATGTCTGCAGAAGTACGACGACTCCATTTTAGATTCAGTCATGGAAGACTGGTTGGAGGACATTGAGATAGGCACCAGTTCGATCTATGCTCGGAAGGTGCACCAGGTGTCCTTGTTCGTGAAGATTCTTCATGGAGTAGTGAGGTATTGGTGGTTCTTATTCCTCTAGGATTTTGAGGAGTCATCGACCTAAAGGTAGGAGTTCCAAGACAAGTTTAGAGTTGATTTTTTTCTCAGAACTCGAAGGAGTCTAGTCACCATGATATTCATACACTTCGACAGGGGAGCTCTAGTGTTCGAGTGTTTGGAATCCATTTCAGGAATCATTTTCGATATGCTTAGGACCTATTGACTAATGAAGAGGTTAGGTTGAGGCATTTAGAGGAGGCCTTGCATCCAAAGATCAAATGAGAGGACACCCCATTTATGCTGAAGACAAATCTTGAGGTGTTGGAGAGGGCATATTTCGTCGAGAGGACATTGGCCAGAACAATATCTTCTAAGGAGGGGAGTCCTCATGATTCCTCATGAAGCAGAGTTGTGGTCCTGGGTTCCCGGTTTTCAGGGCATAAGAGTTTTTGTTTGTCCTGGGGTAGGTCTTAGCCCTCAACATCTTATTTCTCCAGGTGAAGCAGCACTCATTCTTATGCCCTGGGATCAAACACTTGTTCTTCTTGTTGTGGTCGATTTCATTAGTAGTGAGAGTTCCAACCTTTCAGAGTAGTCATCATGCACCAGGTGTTCCACTCCAAGTTCTTCTGTTGGGGCATTTCTAGCCGAGGTAGCAGCAGCAGGTTGCACCGGCTTTAGATCAGCAGAGGGTTGATGGGGCAGGCAAACGACAACCTCGTGTTGCTCAACGAACTCATAAAACATAGTGCGGCCATGGTGGTGGTCATCATCAACGTTAGAGAGGCCATGTAGGAGGTCATGTTCAACATCAGGCTTTAGCGTTTCCAGTGCCTCGTGAGCCCGAAGTCATTCGAGGTTCCATTTTCTTATTTTCTACCATGGTGTATGCCTGGTTTAATTCAGGAATTACACACTCCTTCATATCTCCTACCCTTGTCCATGATTTGGGACTTGAGTTAGAGAGGCCTCCAGTGCCTTTGGTTTTGACTATGCATGTTGGGGGTCGATCTAACTTGTTTGAATTATGTAGATACTATGAACTAGTGTTGAGGAAGCACTAATTTTGAAGAGATTTCCTATGATTTTGAATACAACCATATTATTTCATCCCTGACATGGATTGGCTTAATTTTGTTTAGTCTATCCTATAATGCATTAGAAATCAGTTCTTTTTCTTCGGTGAAGATGGAGATCCGGTGGTGTTTTTTGACAAGTTAGACCCTCGAATGGGTCATATGCATGTTCCATACTTATCAACCATGATGTCTAAGCTGATGCTGAGTTTTTTAGAGGTTCAGTAGTTGGTCTTTCCTAGTTTTGTATAAGAGTACCCCGATGTCTTTTCAGAAGAGGATGTATCATTAACACTTCAACAAATGATCAGGTTTGGGACCAAACTACAACTAGGAGAATCTCCTATCTATATTTCTCCATTTATGATGGACCATATTGAGTTACGAGAACTATTTTTATAGATTGATGGTCTGTTACAATGAGGTTTTGTTTGGCAGAGTGTGTCGCTGTGAGGAGCACTAGTTTTTTTCATGAAAAAGGTTGACAACATTTTGAGGTTGTGTATCGATTATGATCACTAAAACAAAGTGACCATGAAGAATCTATATCCTCTTCCATGTATTGATGATTTATTCAATACATTGAAGGTTGGAAGTTTGTTCTCAAATATTGACTTGCGGTCAGGATATCACCAGATGCATATGAATATTGAGGATATAGAAAATAATGCAATATGTTGTCTAAATGGGCATTACTAGTTCATTGTAATGTTGTTCTGTGTGTCGAATGATGCAGTTGTGTTCATCGGGTTGATGAACGTTGTGTTCTGTGAGTTCCCGGACAAGTTTGTGGAGGTTTTCATTGATGAAATAATTCTATAATCCATGTCCGAGGAGGAGCATGCAGAGAATCTACACGCCGTATTGGGAGTTCTTCTTCATCATAAGTTGTTTGGGAAGTTGCCAAAGTGTGAGTTTTGGGCTCAAGAAGTCTGTTTCATGGGGCATGATGTGTCCCCGTAGGAAGTAGTTATGGATCCATTTAATATAGAAGTAGTTGTGTCTTGGGCATCCCCCAATATAGGGTAAGAGCTGTGAAGATTCATTGGTCTCACAGGCTACTACTAGTGGTTTGTAGCCTATTTCTTTGATGTTGCAACTTCTCTAATAGATTTAACCCGAAAGGATCACACATTCATATGGATTGATCAGTGTCAGGTATCTTTCAATTATCTAAACGAGAAGTTTGTAGGTGCTCCATTTCTTTGTCTTCCTGCAGAGGGAGTTTAGTTTGTTGTTTTCTCTGATGCTTCACATCTTGGCTTTGCCTATTTTATGATGTAGTAGAAATTATTTGTTTCTTATGGGACTCAGTAGTTGCAGCCCCATGAATGTAATTATTCCACCAATGATCTTGAGTTGTCATTCATGGTTTTTTCTCTAAATATGGGGAGACAATACCTCATTGGCGAGCGCTTTGTGATTTTCACCGATCATATGTGTTTGAGGTATGTTTTTTCCCAGCGTGACTTGAACTTGCGACAGCATTAGGGGATGATGTTCTTACAGAAATAGGATTTAGAAATATCATTTACACATTGAATGACGAATGTTGTAGTTGATGCACCGAGTCAGATGTCACGTAGTGATGCAGTGTGTGAATCTGGTGACTCATGGGGGGTAATAGAATAACTATCGGTCATACATCTTGATATTGGAAAAGATGGGGGAAGAGGATGTATTTTTTCAGATGAAGGTACAATCAACACTAGTACAATAGATGGAATATTCACAGTTGGATCATCTTGGGCTGGAGGTCTAGGAGAGACCAATTTGATTGTAGTGAGGCCTCTAATGGTTGGACAGAGGATGAACAACATCAGGTGTTATATCAGGGAAGGCTTTTTGTTCCTTTACCGATGTTCAAGGCGGTTATCATAGAGTTCCATATTTTACCATTATCATTGAATCCTTGTATTAAAAATATGTATCGAGCCTTGAGGGGTCATTTTTGGTGTCTTGGGCTATAGTGTGCAGTTTCATAATTTGTGTCTCGATGTTCGGTCTGCCATAAGGTGAAGGTCGAACACCGTTCTCTTGGTGGTCTACTCCAGCCATTAGATGCTCCTTAGTGGATGTGGAAGAAAATCTCTTTGGAAAATGATATTTTTTTACCTATATCTCTAGGAGTACATGATGTTTTTTGGGTGGCATTGGATCCACTAAAAAAGTCGGCCCACATCATAGTGATAAGAAGTCGAGATCAGTGGATGTTTTGTCTAGGTAGTATCTGGAGGAGGTGGTAAGACTTTATGGAGTCACAAGAACATTCATATCTAATCGAGATCCTCGTTTCACCTCCAATGTGTGGATAAGACACACGCATGCTTTTGGTCCTCATCTATGCCTTACCACTGATTTTCATCCTCTGACAGTTGGTCAGACAAAGTAAACTATCTAGACTACTGGAGACATGTTATTCTCTTGTGTCCAGGATTTTTGAGGTTTGAGGATGAGGCACTTACACTTGGTGGGGTTCTCTTACAACAATCATTTTCACTCCACCATCATTATTGCTTAATTTAAAGCTTTGTATGGCTGTCTTTTCTGAACTCCATTGTGCTAGACTTGGGTCAACGAGTTAGTAATTCTCATACTGAAACTAGTGTTGAATACAACAGAGTTGGTTCAGGTGATTAGTGAGAGGATTAAGACAGCAATGGATCATCAGAAATCATATGTCGATCAAAGGAGGAGACCCTTAGTGATTTATAATGCCGATCAAGTGTTTATGAAGGTGACTCCACGTTGTGGTCAGTGAAGGTTTGACAGTGGGAACGTGATTCACATATACGTGCTCAGTACCCAGAGTTATTGGATCATTAACTCTTTTCATGTAATGATACCCCTTTGTGGTTATAGAACTTTTTTGTTTATGAGATATATTTATTTGGATTCTTCTTGTGGGTTTCTCTATTTTCATACGTATCTCGATGATGTTTGTTCATACTTATTTTTAGTTCCCTTTTATGTTGATTTTTAATTCTTAAGGATGAGAATGTTTTGAGAGGTATCTGATGTATTGATTCGGACCCCTTTGGTCTATTCCATTGCAAAAATCTACTGTCTGAGGTGTTTTAGGAGGTCAAGGTGACTTATCCCCAACACATTTCCAAAATTCTAGTTCTGTGAATAGTGCATCAGTAGCCGTAGGTGAATAGTGTCATCGGTAGACTTAGATGAACAGTGAAAAAGTAAACTTAGGTGAACAGTGCAACGGTATCCTTATGTGAACAATTTCATCAGTAGGCATATGTGAATATGGAAATGGTAACCTTCTATGAACAGTGCAATGGTTACCTTAGGTGAATAGTGAAATGATATCATTACATGAACAGTGCAACGATAACCTTCTGTGAACAATGCAACGGTAACCTTCTGTGAACAGTGCAACAATAACCTTATGTGGAAAATGTCATCGGTAGGCTTTTGTGAATATTGCCAATGGGGAGGTCCAACAATAACCTATCTTTCATTTTTCAAATTTTGAGTTTATTAATAGTGTCCCCAGAAGGGTAGGGTGTACAATGTTTCTAGAACTATAGGTTGTACAGTGTTTCAAAAATATAAGGGTGAATAGTCTTTCCAGAATGGTTGGGTGTACAATGTTTCCATAATAGTTGGGTGTACATTGTTTCCGGAAAGGTAGGGTGTACTGTGTTTCTAGAACAGTAGGGTGTACACTGTTTCTAGAATGGTAGGGTGTATAGTGTTTCCAGAATGGAAGGGTGTGCTGTGTTTCCTAAATAGTATGGTGTAAAGTGTTTCCAGAATGGTACGGTATATCGTGTTTCTAGAATGGTATGGTGTAAAGTGCTTCCAGAACGGTGAGGTACCAACTACAACCTCTATTTCCTTTTCCAAATTTTATGTTCACAAATAGCGTTTCTGAATTCCTACATTTTCTTCCCTTTAACATTTCCTAAGACATTAAATTCATTTAACTCATTGTTTTAAGAACTCTAAGGCTTATTCAAAGGCCATATCTCCTATATTAATTTTTTCCCCAAGGATCTGGATTCTTTTACGTAGTCAAACCGTGTGGTTTAATGTGATCTGCTTTTAAGGGAAAATTCAGTGTATCTTAAACCATTGCTCTGTTAAATATTCTAAAGGGATGATATATATTCCTCCCTTGTTCATCCTTCTTGTTATCACTTTTGAGATGCTCTAACATTACATTCCATTTCATAGGAGTGGTGAAACCAAAGTTTCTTCCTTGGATTGGTTCCCCACTGTTTTTGGTGAAACCAAACATTATCAATGAATCTCCGATATAAGGTATGTTCTATTGTCATACTTTTTGGATCATCTCCTTACATTTCCCTCTTCCTTTTGTGGAATTTTATCTCCATGTTCCTAATGGGATTTACTTGCGAGTTGACCATTGTGGTGGTGTCTCTGCATACTTAGTCGGATATAATTGTCATAGGGGGAGGAGATCGTAACCCATTGTCTGGCTCCTTCTCGTATAAATAATTTCATTAACCATTTGAGAAAGGGGATTAATTTCTTCACATTTATTTTATGTGAAACTATAGTGTTAGCATGTTTTAGCCCACTGGGTCCCATTAGAATTGAAATATTAAATATTAATACCATATAAATAAATTGACATCCATCATATGTTATTACCTCTAATTTTTCTTGATAATATGATATCTATGCTTTCATTGTTTATCTTCTCATTCTTCATGTAAATTGGTAAAGAACATAATGCCAAAATTAATTGATTTTTTCTGGCTATTAATAAATAGGAATATAAATGAATTAGATGGTTGTTGTTGTAATTTTAAGTTAATCAAATTGATGAAGTAAACATAATAATTGTTTTTTTATAGCTTTGTGTTTAGGGTTCCCGAATTTGGAACCTACGAATAATATATCTGTTAATCCAAGATGGATTAAAGAACTAGTATTTTGATAAAAGATAATTCCTTTTGTGGTCATGAGTTTCCCTCTTGATTGATTAAGTGCCAAGATCCCAATTGATATGATGTTTGTTTTCCTGCTTCTTGTGTTGTGATGTGAGCCTGGAAGGCTGTTATGATATATGGAGGCCGGGAGGCCAACTAGTTGTGGCAGAAATTGATTCCTAGAGTGATGTGATGCATCAGTTTATGCATGTCGGTGTCCGTGAGGACATCAGGGATGCAGAAATGGGATGGATGTGAATGTTAGAATTGTTGCTGATTCTTATTTGTTGTTTATATCCATTACATTCCCCACTAGTCAAGGCAGCTCGTCTTGATTACCCTTCTTCTGGAAGGGACGGATACATGTGAGGTATGAAATGTGTTTTCCGTGTTTAGATACTCAAGGGAGGATGGGTCTACTCTCTTGCAATAGACTGCAAAGACATGACGTGTAGTTCATCAACTCACCATGTTGATACCCCTTGTGTTTTGTAGCATTGAATTTTGTCAATACTGTCTGGGAATATGTGAATGTATTGTTGTAAATAAATAATTTAATAAGTGATGTTAACCCGTGGGGTGAGATCTAGCTAGAACGCAATGCAAAGGATAAAATTTTAAAGGGACAGTGGACATTAGGTGTGATGATAATAAAATTTAAGGTGGAATTGTTATTGGTTAATTAATATTTAATTAATTAATTAATGTAATGTGGAGCTAATTAAAACGGAATGAAGTAATGTAATAATGCTCTTTAAATGGTTGTGTACTTATTGCATACCAACTATTAGATGTGGTAGTCGGGAGTCTGAGAGAGGTTAGAAACAGTTGAGTATATGGCTAGGTTATCGACATAGTTTGGTTGTGAGCTATAGTATATTCTATACTTTTTGTGTTTCTATAAGCTACTCCACCTAGTTAGTTAGGGAAACTAACACCCCAGGGATTCTGACCCCTAGGGGGTGTTTCCCCAACATTCTAGTGGGAGGATGGATGGATGACTACCCCCCTTTCCCCCACACGATTCTCTTGGTAGTTACTTATTCTGGTAGGAACAAGGGTATGGTTTCCCAATATTTGTGTATAGAGGTATGTAATGTCTTGTGGTAATTCAAACACATATATTCTAGATTTAGTATCTTATGGACAACTTTAAGTGCAACGTGTATAGGTTGTGACGGCTTGAGGATTATTTCATGGTGTGTGGGTTGTAATGGCTTGAGGTTTATGTCCCGACATCTGATACACATTATGCGAGTTGTGGTGGCTACTGGAAATTACCTTGTTACTTTATTGTGTGGGCGTGGTGGTATTGTTGCATAAGGTGAATGTTGTCATGGTTTTCCCCGGTGTCTATGGGAATGCCTTTTTAGAGAAGGATGTTTAGGACGTGCGACATTGTGGAAAAGCAGCAAACCAGTGGGGAAGTAGTAGCAGGGAACCCATGATATTATTTATTATAGTATATACTGTCGTATGCATTTCATGGTTTGATTAGGAATGTTGATCCTAGAAATATATTATACATATTTAGGTGAATTGTTAGTTTAACATTTTTCATTGTGATTTAGCATGCTTTCTTTACTTTTGCACGATATTATTCAAGGAGGATCCTAATGAGTATATTGTTATACTCACACTGTGTTTATATAAACTATTTTCGGGACACCTGGAGTAGGATGGAGATCAAGCTAGTTTCTTCTAAATTGGGATTGTAGGAGCTGTTCGGGCTTTATGGTCGCTTCAATTTTTACTTTCTTTTGGATATGTGCAGTTTTCCCCTTTCAGTTGTAGTAGTTTTCCATAACATTATATAGGTGTACTTGGGATTTCTTTCATATTGCAGTTTGAGTGGGATTTGGTAGGTACCTATCTTATCTCTCTCTTTAGAATGTGTTTTATTCAAGGGTAATGCCTCCAATTTGTGTGTTTACAATACCCTTGGTGCTAGTCGCCAACCCGGGTCCTACTGGAGGTGGGACTCGGTGGACATTATCTCCCTTCTCACATTGTCAGCCTAAGAGGGTAAACTTTGTGTGGAGGGGGTCTTGAAAATCAGTTTATATAATTCTAATGATGAAAATATAATTAATATTAAAAAAATTATCTGGATATCAATGAATTGAAAAAAATTATTAAATTTTTATTTCTTAAATTAAAAAATGGAAAAATATTTTTTTTTCATAAATATTATACAAGTTATGAAATCATTAAACATAGATCTTATCAATTTAGAATTGTCTTTAAAAAGTAATATTTTTACTCCATAGATAATTATTTTATCATTTAAAAATTTATATAACTTTTTAGGTTATACCTTGATAGACCATGTCCTTTACAAAAGTATACTATCACTTTATTATTTGGTTGAACCATTTTTAATTTCTATAAACCTTCCAAAGATAAAGTTAAAATTTAATTCTAATTGTTATTATTGTTTATGTGGAGTTATACTAATGAATTTTATTATTAAAACATAATAATGGATATGATTTTATGCCAACAACTAGACGTTACTATAAATCTGCCAGCCTTTGGGAAAGGTAGTAGCTCTAAAAAGAAACAAGAGGCCTATGGGGTAGTAGTGAGACCAATTGGCCTGAAAATAAGCCCCAAGAAGAATGTAACTCCTAATCTAAAATTAAAATCCAACTATTTGGATATCATGGGGAAAATTCATCTTTCTCGGACCCACTATCTTGTGGGTTGTAGGCAGCAACTAACTAGTGGAACCGGGCTGGGTGGAATTAGTGAGGGGAAGAATCAAATTTTTGACCACTAAACCACACGTTTAATATTTAATTACTCCTCCATAAACCCAAAATTAATGTTATTTATTAAGGTTACATAACTTATTCCATGGTTTCTAAAACATTAAACCTTGTTTCAACAATCTGATCATTGATCTTGATGTCTATTTTTATGGATTTTGGTGTTTAATTATCAAACAAATGACCGATCGAGATAATTCAACTTCTTCCATTTGTCATTGGAGATATAAATCACATTTCAATAGAATTATTTCGTTTTCTGTTATTTGAAATATTTTTTATCACAATAGGATAATGTTCATGCATTATTTATTAACTGGAATGACTTAAATCAAAATGGTAAGACCTCACACGGATACCACTAGGTCTGATGGTGATCGGGACATGGAATTCTTACCTCCCAATATGTGAGAATACTCTATGTCCTAGGATGAAATATAGAAATTTTGAACCTATTTCATTATAATGTAATTTGAAAAATAATTCTGGGAATTTATGTACTCATCAAATATATAATTAGATAGTATTGGAATAATTAATATATGAATTCTGTATTTCAAAAAATTGAAAATTATTTGGTAACATGGAATGTCACTGGTAATTTATAATTATTTTGGAAGAATTTTATTTATAGAATAAAGGGAAGGATAACTTGTAATTGGAACGAAATAACCAACAAGGCATACATTAACATGTTTTGAATATTTAGTTTTTTAGATGGAATTTTGATATCCTTCAATTGATTTATATTACCTTTATTAAAAATGATGAGATTCAGGGTAAAATAATATAGGAGTATAAGATTCTCGATCACTTGATTCCAATAGAATATATTCACAGTTACATGATTAATTAATCGGTAATTTATCAATTGGAATGGGTAATTCAGCATGAAAAAATGTATGAAGCTCTAAAATGTGAATTATCAAAGAGTCCAGTAACATATATAATGAGTAATTATCCCTTGGAATGGGTGTTATTACTTGGGAATATGTAAGTTTACCAAGAAGTGAAATTGTAACTAGGTTTTTGATACGTGGTATGGATGATTCACCCATGGGATGATAAAATTCTAATTGGATGAGACATCAAACATTTTAGCAAAGCATGTCTGATAGACCACATGTGTCAGTCAATAGCTCAATGGTTAGAGGTTTATTTTAGAGTTTTTCTATGAATTTTATTATATTACTCTATTTATCGTACAATTTAGTTTTATGTTATTCAAACTATATTTTTTATACATATTTTCGGTGTGGAAGACTATGTCATACTCAAAACATATATAGTCCCATATTTAGTACCAGGTAGAATTTATGGATGTGGGACTGGACTAGGGATAGGGGCCCTTCACCAGATTGATTGATTTTCAATATAGGGATTGATAATAGGTATGGGACATACAATTCAATTCAAGATAAATTTTTTGAGTATATATTTAGTGGTTTTTATTATATTACATTCCACATTTCATTTAGCATGGAATATAGTATGGTTTGACCTGGAAGATTAATTTTATTTATTTTGGAACACACCTATTTATTATTTTTATTTGATTATGTTGATATGTTTATCATCTAATTCCAATTTTTTTATTAAATAGAATTATATGGTGTAGTCTCCCTACACTACCAATTAGCTATTATTTATTAGTTGGTATCCTTTAGTGTATAGGAAGATATTATTGAGGTCTTATGGTGATTGGTCGAAGTCATGTAGGGGATAACCGAGCTAAGCATAATATATAACCACTTATTGAAAGAGTTATAATAATTTTGGTTTTAGTAAATATATAATTTTCACCATTCAAAAATAATGAATTAATTATGAAAAATTAAAAATTATCTAAAAAAGATAATTTTGAAAAAATAAATTAAAAATTGTAATTATATTTATTTTATTAAAATTTTAAAAGTTAAAATTTTTGATTTTATAAGAACATATAAATATATAAAATTATATTATATTTATATTATAATTTTTCATTATTAAATGTTTTTTATATTTTAAAATTTCAATTTATAATTATAATAATATAAATTTATAAGTTCATATATTGAAATACCTTCTAATATAATAATAATAATTTACAGATGGTTGATTTAATCTGTTAACACTTTAAACATTTTACTTTAGAAACGGTTAAAAAAAATTACTCCTATTATTTATTTATCATGAACAAGAATGAATGTTTAATTAATAACTATCATTTAATTTGTGGTGTAATTTTAATTATATTTTTCATTAATAATTATCATCTAATATGTCAAGAATTTTTTTGATAACTATTTCATATTAGAAATTATTATATTTACATTAGGAAAATACAAAGTGAAATATCAAGTCGTCAAATTCTCACCCAAAAAATATATTTCGATTCAATATTTTTTTCAGATCAATTAAAATAGTAAACAATTTTCAAATGATGGATATCAAATATTGTTTAATTTTATAATGATATTTCATTATCACTAACCTTGGTGTGACTAGTAAACTCGTGTATTCCATTAAAATAGTAATATAAATAACGATGAGTCTCTAATAGAAAACATTTTATAATTACCTTAATATAATAGGGAAAATATTATATAATGAGAATATAATTATCCTTGTATAAATAGATATCAATGGTTTGAGTTTTAGTTGTGATATTCTTATCTTGAAAATTACCATTGATTATTTGTTTAAAGAGCTTATACATGCATAAAAAGACATTAAATTTCACTAAAAAGTGTAATAGTATTTTATAGGAAGAACATAGCTAAAAATTTCTATTGGTGAGGATTTATAAAAATGGTATACAAAATTCATACCATTATTGGGTCTTATTTATAATTTAACATATATTAATTGTGATGATGATGTTATGTTTTTATATATAGATATGTAGTTTTTACATGATATGACTAAAATAATCACAGTTCTTGAGAATTTGATCTTTGTTCCCAATTCTATATAATTTTTGAAACCCACTTTTATAGTTTTAGTTACATATTAATTCATTTTTCTTTGATGTTACTAGTGGCTAAAATCATTTTCATCTATTGTTTGAATAAATCGGCATGGATAATTCCCAAGAAATAGACACTTAAGAAGTTGATTTATCAATGGTATCTTTGGATAAACTATTTTTCCATTCATTGGGTCCACTATTGTCATCATTTTTCATTATTAATTAGTTTCCTTATGCACAATTTTTTCTCAAATAAAATCTACTTGTCCATTGATGATATTCTTGTTGGTGATTCTTATAAAATTTCAAACATGAATGAAATTGAATATTCAATATTTCATCATATTTATCAACTGAATTTCCATGACACTCAATCTATCTTTTATTTTGTATATTTGGAAACTCAACTATGTTCACATTTTAAATCATAAATTATTATAATTCACTTGGAATAACAACATAATTTATCTCTCCAACTCTTATCTAATAGGTGTTTAATTTGGATAATCACTACATTTTCCATGTAATCCTTCATTAACCCAACTTCCCCATAATCATTCTTTTTAAATAATGAATAAAAAAATTTGGTATACATAATCTAGAACATAAAACATAAATATTATAAATATTTTTTACCCTTTTTTTTAATTCGATGTATTAATATTGGTTTCTGTATGCTTTTTTCTCACATATTCACTATCCTACTTCATTTATATAATACTTTTTTCACAAAAGACTGTTAAGAGAATAATATTAACCAAATTATATCCCATGAGAGTGTCTATCCAGGTGTATAGTCTTAAGAATGTCATTATGAAATATATTTAACATTTAATTGATTATCATCTGGTATTATTGTAGTGATTTATCCAAGGTATATCCATGAAAAATAATCAACAACATTCCCATATTGAGATAGGGATGTAATTTCCTAGAAAACCAAATACTATGTAATATATAAAAAATATGATTTCATGAAATACTTATACATATACATAGAATTATCCTTTGGTTTTTGATCAGATATTTCTCATAATAATCCATAAAATATATAATATTAATTAAACAAATCTAATGTGTAATTTATAACATTGAAATTATTATAAATATTAAAATTTGAACCCTATAGTTATCCTCAACTCATATAAAAAACTGTGTAGTTTTTTAAACACTGTTACCATTTCAATTACATGGAATATATATGTTTTTTTTAAATGAAGTGATTTATTAAGAGAATATTGTGTAACAATATATTCAAATGGTATTTTTTATATTTTAATAAAATTATGGAAAAAATGACCAATAAAGGTCATTTATTTTGTAACTACTTCACATTTTTACCACTAAATAAGTAACTACATAATCCATAACAATTATTTAACATATCCCACAAATATTTTAAACAAAATTCTCTTCTAGAATCATTATATATATTAAATTTCATTATTTACTAGGGAATTGGAAACATAAAATAAGGGTTATATCATACAAACTATATAAGGGTAATCATAAGTGATAATAATAATTTATTATACAAGATAATAATATGCACATACGGTTATAGTCCTGATACATAATAATGTATTATCAAAAAATCATAGATCATAAATCATGGAATATGGTTAAATATAACATAAAACTATATAATATCAAAGATAAAAAATTAAAATTTGTATTTAACATATAATTACTGAAAACAAAATCCTGTAAAGGATTAAAAATAATTATTATTAGAAAACATTCTAATAAAAATCACTATTTGTACACTGATGTTAACAAACTAATTATTTTCACGGATGAAAATATATGAAAAATTATTATTCTGAGGAATATATAAAATAATCCTTATGGTCATGCATGAGAATCACATGATATATTAAAAAAAATAGGAATTGGTTGGTGGTATAGGACCTCACCCTAAACCATCTATACAAATGTGTGGCACTTGAAATTAGTCATTTCAAATATCATTTTAAAACCATATAAGTAATGTGGGATTCATATTCTTTTATAATTAAGTCATAAAATAAAAAAAAACTACTAATTCCGTCAACAATCAGAACCTGAAATCCCCATGGAAAATAAACATTAATCAAAATATTTTATTGAACAATATTAGTAATTATGATATAATCAATATAATTGGGAATATGTATTTAGAATTTATAAATAAATGTTATACCATTTAGATAATAACATTGATAATAAATTGATGTATAGAATCTTGTTGACTATACTTCAATCATGAAAAGAAAATATAGAGTGTTTAATATGAAAGGGAATTAGAAGTAAAGTTGGGTCTACTCATAGTGGTCAATTTGAAAAGATAAAGGTAGTGACTGATCAAATCATTGATTCAAAATGAAACATTATATAATCCATCCTGAGGATTAATATGGATGGTATAATTTTAAAAATACAATTTATCAAACATCAAAAGGGATTATATAATATAAAAATTTAATTTTTTAGAGTTTTTTAAAAATTACACTTGAATGGGAAATAAAATATATATAGTAAAAAAAATTTAAAATACTTTTTCTTACAAATTAGAGAAACCGGATTTATTTTTCGATCCATGAAAATGTATATTAATAGTTTCTTATAAAATAACAAAGGAAATATGATGATATTTTCATATGAAATCGTTAAAAAACATTCATATGTTGATAACAACCTACATTGAAAATAATAACATTATTTTATTAAAAAAATATCAAATAATCTCATTTTATTATAAAATACATTTTTCAATTTTCAAATAAAATTTATGTATATCATTACAATGAGAAATAAAATATAAAAAATGGGTGAAAAAGTGTTCCCTCTTTTACTGAATTAAAAATTCCTTTATTGTGAACCATCATAACACATGACCTATAATGTTTCCTTCTTAAAATATGAAAAGGAAAATAAGATTTTCATATGATATATAAAATATTTAGCCTTATAATTATACTTGATAAAATTTTATTGAAATAAATATATATATAAGGACGAGACACATTCATTGATGAGTGAGGGAATTAATCTCAATAATGATATACTATTTTAATAAGAAATTATTTCAAGGAAACATTATAATAAAAAAGAAATTTTCAATATAATGGATAGAATAATTGGCTTCATATAAAATCATATGGTGTAATAATATAATATTTTAGAATATAAGTTCACGTTATGTCATTTTATCTCAATTTGGGGAGAATGGATAGAAAAAACCCCTAGATTTATGGTAATGTAAGAATCAACAATCATAACAGGGATGCAATGAGATGTACATTAAAATTTCATGGAATGAAATATTCACATTATATTTGAATGTAATGGTCTATGGAATACAAAATATATCTTAAATGATGGTGCATAATATCAAACTTGTGTTATAGATTTGAAAATTTGACAACAAAACCCGTACCAAAATTGGTATCTTTTACAATAATTGCCATTTAATTAAGGAAAAAATTATGTATATTTAAATCCAATGAAGTAAATGAATATGAAAAAATTAATTCATTATATTGTAATCACGCCATATTAATGATATCATAGATAAAAAATATAATTGTGTCTCATGAAACTAATGTTGAGTCACCTAACACATCACCTTAATTCACAACTTCCCTTGAAGTACATGAATAATTTTTTTAAAACAATAACTAGCTTAATCACCTATTTCAATACTTTATTCATATGCATCAAAATTTGAAAATGTTTTTTATTATTATTCACAACATGTATAATAGTAATATAATGTCAACTCTTGATACCCATTATGACTCATCATCATTGTTTTAATCTAGTTTCATAAAATCGATATTGTAAATTATTATTCTCCAAAATTTCATAATTTTTAAATTTTAAAATGTATTAAAATTGTTTAATTATAATCATTTATATGGTTATAATTTAATTCTATATGAATGTTTGTTATGATAATTGTCGCTAACCTCAGGGAAGACCATGTTTCAGTTATTTTTAAAGAACATATTTTGATATAATCTTAATGAGAATAATATTAATTTTACCATCATAGACGAAATGTAAATACATTATTTACTTATTTATTTCATATATTCTAAAAAATTATGTTGTCAGAGTCATCAGTGAAATTATGTTATTTCATCAATCATTGAGGTTGTTATACTGACCCAAATATGATCATACCATAACTAATAGATGTGTTTGTTTATGAATGTGTATTATTTTGGAATGAAATAAATTTTATTGAAGAATATTTATATTATATACCTATTTTTAAATTCATTAATACTACTTGAATGTGTTTCCTAAAAATGATTAAAAATATAATGAAAATGAAATATGATACTCCAAGGGCGTGGAAGTCTGTACAACACACAATTAGAATTTTTATTACACAATGTCTTATATGAAATGATTGTTGACAATAATTATTATATTAATTATCATAATTTTATCATATATGTCAATATATATTTCAATTACAACATTATTAATATGTAAGAGAGGGAGTGGAGAAAAATTGAAGACATTGGTTTATAGAGGAAGAGTCCCAAACATGTTGGTGTTGGCTTCAATTTCTATAACGGAAAAGGATAAAGGTGGTTGATGACTATAAAATTTTCTTAACTAAATTCATTATTAATATAATATTGAATTTATTATATAAGAACAGAAAAAACATATTTAAAATGGTATGTTATAAAAAATAATAATATTGAAAAATTAGTACTCATGTTGAGTTATTAGGATTTCCCTTAGAGGAACCATTGAAAACAAATGGTGTTTGAATACAATAATTTCTACACAATGTAACACCATATTATATATATATATATATTTATTTTTAAATAAAATTAACTTCATTGATAGCTTGGGATCCACACAACCCTTAGTAAAAATCAACTACAATATAATATATCATTATATAATATATGATAAATTTGTAGTATGAAAACGAATTACATAATTTTATAAATATGTATAACTATTTTTAAAAAATAAAATATATTTATAAATGATTACTCAAATTTTAGTAAATTATTTGTATGCATTAATAATATTGATTTTCCTCAAAAATAGATTTTATTGAATTTTGTTACTACATAATATAATTATCTTATTATTCTCTTAAAACCCAATTTTAAAATATTAAATTTATATATAAATTCAATTTTTAAAAATAATCTTTTAGGGATTTTTTTTGAATTCTATGAAATGATAAAATTTTCAGTGAATTGTGAAAAAATGACAATTTTTTGGAAAAATTAAATTTCATATATTTAATTTAAATACATCAATTTTTTTGTGAATTGATTTAAAATATAAAATTTTTATATTTATATTATTAATTATTCAATTATAGTCACTAAAATTTATTTTATGTGGTTTTTATAGAAATATAGTATACTTTAAAAAATATTTTTTCATCAAAACAATTTTTCATCACATTTTGGGAGTTTATTTTAAAAATAATTTCTACAAATTATAGAACATAAATTTTTTAAAATTTACTATAAATTTTTAGTTTTATTAAAATAAATTCATAATTATCCTATTTTCATTTTGGTTCGTTGTGAATTGTAAAAGTTGTAAAAAACTTTCATAACGGTTATTTAAAAGGCGAGTTTACCGTGGGTTAAACAATAGATAAGTGTCAATTTTACTTTTTAACATTTCTAAATCCTATTTAATGTTAATATATTTAACTCAAAATATAAAATGGTAAATTATAGAAAAATTTTTAATTATTAATCTTGATTGAGAAATCATTATAATTTAATCTTTTTTTTGAAAATTTCAAGTGTCACATCTCTAAAACTTAAATAAGGAAACAACTCATTTATCTTATTTAAAAATGATTTAGATATATATACTAATAAACCAATTACTAATTATCTTATACACACCCATATACATTGATGGGGGGTTCTGTTCTTCTTGAAAGATTATTCCAATGGCCCTTAATAAAGGGTAAACATGAGGTATACCAAAGAATTTGTAGCCATATTACCCTACCTCCCTAAATTAATTTATTATTCGAGTTTATCGAAATATGTGGTATTCTTGATAAAGTAATAAATTATGTATTCTTCATATAATTAAATTTTATTTTATTATGAAACCACCAATATTCACCAT
The DNA here is from genome assembly GCA_963277665.1 of Viscum album. Lineage (NCBI taxonomy): Eukaryota > Viridiplantae > Streptophyta > Magnoliopsida > Santalales > Viscaceae > Viscum > Viscum album. The sequence continues at coordinate 106,162 of CAUJRU010001321.1, read as the reverse complement.
TTATTCCATCAAAATGGGTGATGAATTCATCACTTGTGTATATAAGTAGACTACCACGTACCCATAGTTATATAATTCATTTTCCATCACCATATTTCATGAATGGTTATTATGATGTGTTTAAGGTTCATATATAATACTTATGTGTAATTATTCTCTAAAAATTAAAATATCATACCTCACTTCTTACCTGCCAATCTATTGAAAAATTATAACATCTCTTATGCATATGTGTGGACGACCACCTCCACCTTGCGATGTGATCTATTAATAATTTCAATTTTACATGGATAGTAATAAATATATATTTAATTAATATATATGATATATATTATATATAAATTTATCATAAAATAAAATTTATTATTTACATTTCATTCATTCCATCTATCAAAAAGTGAATACAATATTACTTTGTACTTAAATCATAACATATAAGTAAACAGTATTATTCCTTTTTGAAACCTTACAATTTATAGATGATTATAAATAAACATATAAATAATATAGATAATTTTTTTTCATGACTCACATTCTATAGATTGTGTATCCATGATAAAATTAGGATGACCAGAACTATCAAACCAAAATTCTATTTAATAACGAAACAATTAATTACCAAAAAACGAATTGAATAAGAAATTTTTAATAAGTGAATGATGAAATAATATCTAGGGATTATATGTGGTATAATATTAATTCTTGTGATGATAATATAAACTAATAAAAAATTTAAATTTATTATACATGTGGTTAAATAACATCTGATGTATGTCTAACATGAGGTAAGATATTTTCGTCCAATTTTTATTTCTATGAGAAAAATTTCATGTTCTCTACATTTTTATCATATGTAGGGAATATAATTTATAAATATTTCTTTAATTATTATCTTAAAAATAATTTGGATTTAGATATCAACTAATTATACTCACTTTCATGATGAATTTAATCAATATAGACCAATGTGGTATGCGATTTATGTTACAATACCATTATTTATTGTTATTTTTCATGATTATGTATCACATGAAACAAATTTATGATATAAAGTATAATAAAATATTGAACATGTATCAATTATTGTCGTTTCATTACATCACATTTCTCATTTCTTTTTACTCTCTTTAGGAACCCATTATTGAAAAATAATTATCTTCAGAGAAATCGATATTAATTAGATATTTCGTAAAAAATCATTTTTCCTCAATATATATGTTATCTAAAAATGTTTTCAAGGATGAATTTACATTAACATATTTTTATTAAAAGTAATTTTTAACCATGATTATTTATTTAAAACATTTTTTATTCTACTTTTTTGGGAATATATTCTTTTGACATTATATCAAAAATGAAAAACGATTATTTTATTTATCAGTTACGACTTTGGAAAATATTCTGTTTCTCATGACCTCTAAATTATTTTATGATTCCTGTATATGTTTCTCATTTTCTTTTCAACTAAAAATTTTCCATTATAATTTGAATAATTTATTATTTTAAACAGGATAATCCAAAATAAAAATTTATTTCCATCAAAAAATATTCATTGTGATCCTTTAAAATATTATTAATTCCTGATTTCTTCAGTTGGGGCAATTTATATTTTATTGGGAATATTATGTATTGACTCATACACTTTTAATCATTGGATGGATTATTATGGTTATGCGTTAAGGGTGATTCTATGAAACTCATTTCATCACTACATGTTAATTAATTTATGAGTAAAACATTGAAAAGTAATTTTTTCCCTACGTTATGAAATGATGGAAAGAAGAAATTTTTATGAAACCCATTTTTCTTCTTAGGGTAATTATATGGTTATTTTTTATCATCTTATTACAAACATTTGTTAGATTTTAATTATGTAATGGTTGGAACATGATTTATATATCCTTCTGACGCATTGGGTAAGGATAGATTTACCATGATATAATAAGAACGAGAATGATGAGAAGACCAAGTTTATTAAGGGAATATATCCACTATAATATTATGTTTTTTGAGCCTTTGATAATAATATTTTGAAATGGGGAGTGAAACCAATCCAATATTATAGTCTTTTTGTGGGCTTTGAAAGAGAAATTTATTTTCCATTCTTATTTGTATACCATTAAATAATGTCTAAAGAAAATATTATTGCTATTATGCATCATGTTCTATGATTCCATTATGATTCATTTCATATAAACTACTATGTCGTATTCCATGACTCGTGTCAAATAACCAGGTATATAGGTTATGGTTTTCAAATTTTATTCTAATGTTCTCACACACTTATAATTATATTATGTTTATATCTTCCATGATTAACCTTAATCAGTATTTGATACCATATTTTCATATTTTCTCCTCCCATAGGTTATAATAAAAAGGCTATTATATGTTATCCCTCTTAAGGGTTACATTTATGTATAAAATAGTAGTAGATGGTGGAGATCTAAAATTGTCAATTTATTTATGTTTCTATGTTTTTAAAGGCATATGACTGTTAAAATTTCATCATTGGGTATAATGTTATGTATAGAATAATAATTTAATAATATTTTTATATTTATGTACAAAAATATTGGGTTTATATTGTTGGAATTAGAGAATGGTTGAATTTCCTTTGGGAACAAGTATGGTAAAAATTAGTAATAATCCATTGAATAATTCGATTTTTAGGAAAATGTACTATGTTCTAGTAAATAAATGAGTGTGATTTTAAGAAAACTTCTATTTTTAGATACAATAAGTGTTTTTTGTTCAATATCTGATGAATCTAGTGGTAATAACCCATTAAATAGTGTTAAAGTATGTATTCAACATCATTATGGTGAATAGTTAATGTGGCCTAATTATGCACCTGGTTTGAAACTCTTGAGTGATATTCTTATATTAAATAACCTTTTAATTATGAACCATTATAATTTATTTGAACATTTGATGACCATAAATAACATGTAATAGTCTTATGATGTCATATATTGAAAATATGGTGAAATAATTTTAAATCCAAATATTGATTTTTCTTAACTGATCACACTGATTTATAATGCCTGATCGGCATGCGGTCAATTTAGTTTTTGTGGGTTTGAAGATCAAATGATAATGTTTTCAAGGAAACAGTTATTCTAGAAACATTATGTTCCCTTTTTTGATCTTAGTTATAGTAATTATTGTATATTATTATAATTATCATATATTTTTAGCTAATATCTATATTGAATATATGTTGAATTATCATTTAACACACATTATTGTATAAAATTCATATCTAATGTCAATTACTCTTCTATGATTAAGGATTTTAGTAAAATGAATACTTGAAATCCCAATATTGTAACTATATATGAATATAATTATAACCTAGGATTTGAATTCCTTTCATTATAAAAATTCCACACCTATTTCTAATAATGAGATGTTATATAAGATATTCAAAACTAAACTATGACTATCTATTTATGGGAGGATAATTATAAAAAACTGATGGAAATTTAATACATTATATATTCCATCATTCTTAATAAAAATGTGTTCATATATTATATGTTTTGGGATAAAATTAAGATAGATAAAATAATAATTGTATGAGGGTTTGTTGATATTTTCTTAAACAATTTCCTAGTTTTCTAATAACTTTTTAATGTGAGTGTCAAACAAATTTAAACTTGATGATTCTCTTATTTCAATAAAATCATATAGAAGATTCCTAATTGATTTAAGATAATGGATAATTAAACATGATTAGAGTATTGACTAGGGATCCATTAATCAAATGTCATCACCATGGGGTGAACCTATACATTTTTTAAGAATAACTATGGATAAATACAACTCTACATTTATTATTTGGAACGTAAGAGGATCATAATCAATAGTAATTATCCTCTAACCCATATTGATTACTTTTTATATCAACTTCATCGAAATCCAGAAAATAACATGATTTACATACATTCTGTAAATCATAAAATGAGGGTTATGATCAAGGATATAACAATGATTATATTAAATAAAATGTATGGATAGTGTTATTTTTAAGTGATTCGATTTACTCTGAAAAATTATCTATTATATTAATTGATTTAATGAATATAGAATTTATATATTACCTATATTTTTTTATTGTTGTCTTTCTAGAATATATTCTTATATATTCTAAGAGTAAATATGTGAATGAAGTTTGCTAGGAGAATGTAATGAATATCCAAGGAAAAGATAATTTTTATTTATATATTACATTATTTGAATTATTCCTAAAAAATATTCATTTAATGGGCCATATAATCCGATTTTTGGGTATATATGTGGTTCTATAATATTTAGATTTTATGGATGATTGGTATATACAAACCTTGGTTACATAGATTCACAGTTTTTAAGGTTTATAGAGGTATTATCAATGATATGTGTAAAATTAATCATTGATATCTAATACACCCAATAAGTTAACTCAAAAGGGATCCCTATTTCTTTTCAAAAAGATTAATGTGAAGTAAATTTCATGGAACATGAGATATTTTTGGTTTGAAAACTTTTTTTAATATACCATGTAGTGGATATAGGTTTGTGATCTATAATGATGCATCAAATTAGTTATAAGGATGGGTCTTCTTGCAAAATGTTATGGTGAGTGATTATGAATGTTTAAAATTTGAGATCAAGGAAAAAGTAACCATATAAATATATGATTTAGATATGTTAACTGTTACATTAAAGATATAGAGGCATCGTATTTATGTATAAATATGTGATATAGATAATTCTCATAAAATATTTATGTATTTATTCACACAAAAATATGTGAATTTGTTCTCGAGAAGATGGTAAGAGTTTATTAAGGATTATGAAATCAAAATACATTTCCCCCATTGGAAAGATTATAATGTATCTTTTGATATGAGTCAAATGGATAATTATATTTTATGTATGTTGCGAATAAAAAAGATAAATATTCTATATTTTAAATGATGTATTTGGAAATGATTAATGAATGTGGAAAATATTATCTTCATCAATTGACTGATAAACCATATTTCTAGGTAATAATTATTGATTAAAAATGAATTATTTTGAACTAAAAATGAAGTGGAAAATATTCTGGAGGTCATCCTTGATTTTGATGGAAGGATATGGTTTATTAACAATGTATTTGTTTTATCAATAATTGACATGAAGAATGAGTAATTGGAAGAATATTTTAGATCATCCTTCCCTATTAGTTTAAAAATTATGATAAAATAATGATAAGTAAAAGTGTAATTATAGTGGGGAAACATGAAGAGAAATATTATTGAACATGTATCTCATTTCATGATATTTCAGTAAGATAAGGTTGAGTGATTTTACATTAAGGAAGGGAACAAGTATTACACTTACAATAATGGAAATAAGAAAACATAACCACGAAATTTTTTGTATGACTCCCTAAAACCTCTAAAAATACTTATATTTGCATCATGGTCAATTTCCTTATGAATTTAAAACTTTGTATTTATATCAAAAAATATTTCCCTTAAATTCTTGTTGATGGAATATTCATCAAATATACAGTATTCTAAGGGAATGTTATAAACATTACCTATACAAGATTGGAAAATAGAAAACATCGCCATATACATTTTCATAGGACTCCCAATAAACCCCTAAAGACCATAATTATTTTTGGGTTTTGAAAATTTTCCTTATGAATTTAGAACACTTCATTTCTATCAGTGATTATTTCTATATTGATCAATATGATAGAATAATAATTAGAGATGTGAAAAATTTAAATAGAATATTATATTATATTTTATCAGAATTGGATCTAAGTGTTTAATTAAGGTTTTGGAAAATAATTCAAAAGGATTATGATTTATAGTTCAGTTTCAGTAATTCTTATCATTATTTTATATTTATTTAGAAAGAGATAACTACTGAATCTTTGGAGGATATGATGACATTCTGTTATATTTATTTAAAATGTTATAGGGAGAAATGCCTACATCTGGTTTTAATTTAATAGTACATTAACTTCCAGTTCTATATTTAGATGGTCCCATGTGAAAACATATATGGAAATAAGTGATAAAAGAAAAATTTTTATTATTGAGTGAGAGAAATAAATTTATTGGGTCTTGGGTTAGCTTAGTAAATTGAATAAATTATTAGATCCATTCAATAGAAGATTAAGGAATCTCAATGTTGACAAAAACATATATAGAAAATCAATTGTGAAATTGTGAATACAATTTTTTAGAGGAATTATTACGATGTATTTCCCCAAATAAGAATGAAATTATATTAAAAAATAAGGGATTGAAAACCATTTGTGACTTTTTCCCCTTTTAGATTCTTGATTGAGTGGGGATGGTAGATTATTAGTGGGAGCTTCTATAGAATCTATTTCAAGTTCACGATGTGTTCAATGTTTCTCTATTAAGGATATATATTCCTACTCAAAAATATGTAATAAATATTAATTTCATTACCCTACAACATGTTATTTCCTATCAAAAATAACAATTATATTTCATGTATCATAGATATAATTGGCTATAGAAGAAGACAACATACTTGGTTAATATGAACTAAAGGAATAAAAAATTAGAAAAATATACATGGGAACATGAGGCTGTAATGAAATATACATATAATTATATGTTTGTATCATAATGACATAATTTCATTGGTGAAAACAATGTTACATGAGGTATAATTTAACACCCCATTATTTTATAACATATTTATTTCCAAAAAAAATTCATCGATAGGTTGGGATAGAAAAATCCCATGTCCAAACGAGCTATAATTTAGAATAAAGATATATAATAGTCATGAAAATGGATTTATTAATTAGAATGACCCGGTTTTGAAAGTATTTGTTACATTTTTAGATATATAAAATATATTTATAAATATGCAATTAATGTTTAATAATTTCATTATAAGCTTAAATTTGTTTCCTAAACACGAGTTTTATTGTTTTTTGTGTGAAAATAATTTAAAAAATATTTGAAACGCATAAAAATTATTTTTTTAAAAATGAAATTAATATTAAAATCAATATTCCCAAATTAAATTGGATTGATTTATTTGTTAATTTTCTGAGAAGATTATTTTTTCGATAAATGTATAAAAGTACTGATTATTATTTAAAAATATATTTGTGTTTAAATCATTTAAATAGTTATAAATTTAATAAAAATGATTTTAATGAAGAACAAGTTAATTTGTGTTTTTAATAACCCAATTATAAACAATGTAATTATTATTATGCCAATTTTGGTATAAATAGGTGTTAACAAAAGAAATAATCATTTATCGGAAACAATTTTTAATTTTATTTTTTATTTTTATTATAAAATTAATTTCTTACAATTTTGGAAAATTATTTTGAAAAAATGGATTCGATACATTGAATCAAGAATGTAAAAATTATATAATGAGTCCACATTCATGTTTTGACACAATAAATACTAAAAACAGTAAAACCATTTCACTGCCATTTTTTTAAAAATAGTTAATCATGTGGTTAAATCAATGGATCAGCCTAAAATATACCAAAAAATATTCCTAATTCATAATTTAGGAAAATATTTAGGACATATAAAATCCAAAATTTAGATTCATGTATATTATATTGAATTTTTATTGAGCATGATGTTATTATATTTTTGACATTTGAAGAAATTAACATTGTGTCGACACCGAAATTTTAAAAGGACACCCCTATTGTTTCTCAGTTACACCACTTTGAGCATTATAAATTGAAAAAAACTAACCCAATTATGTTTTAAACTTCCCCAAACAATATTTTTTGATTTTTTATTATTTTAATACCATTCTATGTGTGCTTAAAATGGGATCTATTAAGGCCATCTAAAGATGAGGTAATTTACTTACCAGTCCACTATCAATATATTTTATCATCTAATTTCCATAAATATATGGAATTAATCATATTCTAATATATTCAGTATCATAAATATATTAAAAATTTTCTATGATTACATAACACCAATATGATCTCATTATTCCAAAAAAATTGAAATAAAAGTATTACTTATGTGTATGGTTGGATTACCACCCCCACATTGTGATAGGATTTATTCTCCATAGCCATATTTCATTAATGGTCATTTTGTTGGTTTTAAATTTTATAAATAAAATTTATTAAATTGTTTATCTTAATTAATTATATCAACAAATATACCCTTTTACCTTCCAATCCATTGGAAAATGATAATGTCACTTCTGTGTATGTGTGGATAACTACCTCTGTGAAGCGATGTGATTCATTTTTAATTTATTATATACATGAATGGTTTCAAGAATATATTTAATGAATATATATGATACACTATATATAGTTATTATAATTTAGTGGTAAATTATAATTTACTATTATTTTATTCAATCAGTGTAAAAGTGAATTCAAAATTCATATGTATGTACAAAATTCTATTTATATAAATTGTGTAATTCATTTTGATATTTCTATATTTTATGGTTAACTATAAATAAAAATATAACTAATATATATGATATCTATATCGTTAATTAAATTTTTTTTTATGGAATCAATATTAATAAAAAGTATCAGATTCCCCGAATCAAAATTCTCATTACAAATGAGGCATTTAAGACCCAGAAATGGTGATTTTGATAAGGAATTTGTAATAAATAGATGTTGAAATATTATAAGGGTATATTATATGATATTATTAGAATTAAAATGGTTACAGAAGATAATAATAAATAATTTAAAATTATTTTTCAAAATGTAAATTCATTTAATAATTTCAAGCCGGATAAGAGAGATTTTAATATCACTTTAATTTTAGTAAGACACATGTCATATTAAAAACATGCTACTTTTATGCAGTTTTTCTAAAACCCCTTAATTTATTTTATGATTATTATATTAATAATTATTTAAACTAACTTATAAATCTATATTTCCCACTTTAATGTTGTTTTGAATTTAAATTTACCAATGTGGTATAGTGTTTGTTATAAAATCTCTTGGTTTATGGGTAATGTTTATAATTATGTTTCCAATTAAACATTTTTAGAAAAAAACTCTCCAAAAACAAATTCAATGTATTCTTATATTTTAATTTATTTATATCATATGTTTTCCCTTCATTTTCCTATCCTTTTGATCTCGAGTCATTATAATAATATTTTTATTGAAAATATATATTTTCTCTCATTGGTAAAATATCATTTTTCTCCCATGTCATTGATTTGAAAAAATTTATTATGGTTTGTTTTTATATTCTCATATGATCTATTAAATTAATTTTTTTCTGAATTTTATCTTTTTACCATATTTTTTAAAATTAATACAATTTTATACTTTCTGAATGACAGGCTTTCAACTTTTTTATCGAAAATGTTAAATAAATAATTATTTACAAGGACACTTTGTGGACGATGTTTCCCACCATTATGACCGCTTGTGTATTTGAGGATTTCCTTACGTATTATAAAGGATCATTTAAAATAAATAGTGGTCTTTATATTTTTAAAATTTTCTATTTTCTATTACTGATTCAAAAATAAATATTGTGTTTCCATAAATTAATACTCTAGGTGATACATAAAATCCATTTAAATTTATAATAAAAACTATTGACGTTGAATATTATTTAAATTAGATGGTATCCAATGATACAGTCCACTTTTATTATTAGTGTGGCATATGATTATGAATATTTAATTATCATTCTATGAAAGACATTCCTTTCCTATGTGTTAAATATGTTATCATAAAACATTTCAATAAGATATTTTCCTTCTTTGAGGCACATTCCATATCACAAACCTATATTATTCCATGATATGTATATACCACCATTTAAATGTTATATCACAAATAATAAAATTTTCATTATATGTTAGACATCATGTAATGTTATACATTACATTTTATTGTGATTCCATGATACCAAATTGGTAACGGTTTAGAGTTGTAATCTCAGCATTTATTAAGATCATTGTGATTATGCACACATTGATGAAATCATATGATCCATCTCTTAATAACTCTCTTGAGTTTTATTAACCCCTGTTAATTAATTTTATATCCACGTATTGATACCATGTTTCCACTCATTGGTACATTATATGATCAAAAATGTTTTTTTAAGAAATTTTAACTTTACCACTCCCTTCATTCAGAACTCTATCTTCATTCAAAACCATATTTTGTAAAAGGTTGCTAAGAATTGTATAATATGATCCTATAATTTATAAAATATATTTTTACCCTTTTTTAACAATGTTCCCAAATAAATATTTTTTTCTCTTCCTAAAGAATTCATTTCTTCTAACATTTTTACTTTGGAAAACAAATGTTCTTTTTCATCTCGTACGACATGTATTGATTTACCCATAATCATTTATGTGAAGTTTAATTTTCATGTATAAAAGATTAATTTTAATGAATTGTTATTAAATATAAATTTCAAAGAAATTATTTTAAAAATGATGTGATGATTCCTTTATAATTTTTTTTGGAAAATTATTTTCAAAATGTTTTCAACATTCTTATATAATGTTTTCATATAAATTGGTTTTCAAAATGTTTAAAATAATTCATCATAAGATTTAATGATTTTTTCAAATTTATTAATTCTCAATATCAGTTTTAATACTCGTTTAAAATTTTTCATGAAAATGGGTTTCAAAAGTATTTATGTAATAACAATAATTTTCCCAAAAATAAAAAATATTTTCCTTAAGAATTAATTTCAATAGATATTTATAAAAAAATACTTCTAAGATTATTTATTTTGAAGTTACACATTAATTTTTAGAAAGTTACAAAATTTTCTCAAACCTATTTATTGTATAAATGGTTATACGCTGATTTTATGATGTAAATGAATCCCATTTATCTTCTATGAGTTATATTTTTTTTAAACCCACTAATTTTCATGGGTTATGATTTCATAAAGTGATTAAAAAGCCTATCACTTTTCACAGTTCATGATGATAAAAAATGTTAATGATACACATTTATTTTAATTGGGTTTTATTTTATTTTTATGAAAAGAATATAATTTAATGGTTTAAGATATTATGAATTTTTAATTTTATGGAATATGTATGAATGATGCTATCATGAGTTGGGTGGTATATATGTCTTTCTATAACTCATTGTGTAACAATGTGTGAATAATGAGGGTAAATTATATACATGATCCTAAATACATGTTCACAATTTTATACATGGACCTCGTTTCAGGTCTATTGTTTTATGAGTGAATTTGATTCATTGGTAACAATGTTTTCTATAAACCTTATTATGTGTTCATAATGTTATCCTTGAACCTAATTACATGTTCAAAATTTTATGCATATAACTGGTTTCATGTCCCAATGTCTATGTGGGAACCTCATTACAAGATCACAATTTTATGAGTGAACCTTTTTATGTCTTCATAATGTTAAATGTAAACCTGGTTACATGTTCATAATGTTATTCATGGAACTATTTTCTTGTCCATAATGTTATTCATGAACCTGATTACGTGTTCAAAATGTTATGTTTGAACATGATTTCATGTTCACAACAAGATGTATGTACATGGATTCATGTCCATTGGTCTATGATAGAGCCTAAATTCATGTCATTAACTTAATGTGTTAATTGGTTTCTATTTATATTTGTTAATGATTTATATATTAATGTGTATGCAAGAATTAAATATCTTATTCCTATGTTATGCATCCATGGATTTTGATCTTGATTTCATAATGATTCATGTATTATATACTACCAATATTTGTTTAATGTCTCGTCATTATTATCTTTGACATATAGGGTATGATCTTCAAATGTTAGTTCCACATTCTCATTCCCTTTTTTTCTTGTTATGATTATGAATTTCCCATTTTTACCCCTACTGATAAATTGATACCACCCTTTCATATGTTTCATTTTCCCATGTTTTGAAAAAATGTTTCAGGTAGAAGTTCAAGAGGGGAAGATCATTACTATAGACATTTAAGATCAGTCACAAAGTTATCATATTTTGTTCCATGTTTCCAATGACACCAAACTATTATGGTCCGTGTGTATTTTCATTTGTAATATGTTGAATATACATTAATAACAATGTAATGAATCTGTATGTCATTATTGGGACACTATAGTACATATCAACAAAATAGTTTAGTCATCCTTTGTAATCTAGGACAAGAAAATATAATTATGATATCTAGGTATATTTCTACATATATGTTAAGGGATTTCTCAAAGGATAAGTATATGGACGAATCAATGTTTTGGAAAATGAATTTGAATTTTGGTAGAGGATAAGGTGATTTTTCCCTAGAAATACATCTGTTTCGGGATTCTACAATTGGATGCAGATCTAAATGAAATGAATCTAGGGGTAAAAAGATCGAAAATATGTCTCTATCCTCCCTCAGGTTAATTGAGAACATGAAAATGATCCCTTCTTTAGGCATGGTTTGACACTCCCAGGGGAAAAGAATGTGAAATCCACAATCACATTAGGAATTATTATGAAGGGTTTGAATAGAAAAAATCTATGAATAATATTGGAGAAGCATAAGGATTATTTTATTAAAAATTATGTAATGTGATTTAGAAATACTATATGTTTTATTCATGATTATATAGTCTTATTCTATGAAAAAAAAATTATCACACTATTCTTTCTATTTTTAGTAAATGGATATTACTTTAAGAAGATGGTTAACAATGTTGATTAAGATGTGGAATATATATCCATTTTGAGAATCAATTTTCCAAGTGGAAATCTCATAATATGAATCAGAAAGGTGGTATGAGTATTGGTTAAAATTCTAAAGATAATCAAAACTCAATGACATGTGAAACGTATGTTACATTATTTAATAATTATTTATGTTAGAAAGAAAAAGCATGATTTGATTAAGGTTGATGAATCATATGAATGATTCATATTTCATATTTTATGGAAGATGTATTAAGGAATAATTTGATGAATCTTTAGTCATTGTTTATGAATAAGGTTGGATTAGTGAAGTACTTATTTTTTGGAATTAAAACTTTATTTTATATGAATCAGGAAATATATAATTATTTATTGTATAATTTTTCCATTACGATTAAAAAGGACATGTTGAATGGTGATGAATACATATAAATGTGATTTCATGGAATGGTCATTTTTTGAAGGGTACATTTAATTAATTCCTGATCTTGAGATAATGATTCTTGGATAATGATATTCTTTATATGAATAAGTATGTTGGATGGTATGAATTAACATGGAACTATTAACTCAAAAACGGTTCAATGTTATCAAAGATGAATTTTACATCTTCTTGGATTTAAATAATATTTCCAATAATCACTTGACTATATAATCATCCAATTCATTCCAAAAGGAATTATGGTTATTATGGTTGTTACCATGTTTTAATGGAATATACGATGCGGTTAATCAAATGTTCAAAATGTGACAACCAACTTTTACTTTTTGATAATGGGGGATCAATGTTATGTTGATTTAATGACATTATTTCCAAAGATTTGAATTTCAATATTTATGAAGGACTATAAGGATAACAATTTTTTGAATGTTTAAGTAACACATCTGATGAAGTTAGTAATATTAAAGTGTTATGACCCTATAGGAGGATTTATACCAATTATATTTCATGTTGAAGCTACTTTTTGTAGATTATAACTATTGAAAAATGGGATGGAATATCATGAATATCATGATCTGTTAGTTTGTCAGTAATAAAAAACCCGCCTTCCATTTTAAGAAATGAGGTTATGTGGATAAAAAAACAAAGGGTGACATTGTCCTGAAATCATCCAAGTATATATTTTCATTAAAATATATAATCATTAGGAAAAATGCTATTTTGACAAAAAGGTAGTCATTTTACTTTCGTTTTTGTTGAATTATAAGGTCTCACAGATCATCACATATTTATTGCTTTTCTATTATTAACATTCTCCTAACCATGTTTTCTCTCACTCCAAGTCATAAAATTATATTAATATTTCTATTACATGTCCTTGTTTTCACATCCCTCTTATGTTATCCTATATGGAAACTAAATTGTATGTTACATCTTATATACGTTATGGTTCAAACATTCAATTGTTAACGGAGTTTTTAGTATTTATTTTTACTATGTGGGTTTCTATGAATTAAACATTCATGTATTAAAACATTCAAGACCAAAATGAATTTTGAGGGTGAAATTCATTTAAAGGGTGGTTTAAGGTAACATTCAGAAATTTTCTGAATTATTTTTTTCAAATTCATTTAACCATTTTTATATTGATCATTTCACAAAAAATTAAAATAGTTTTCTTATATCAAATCACTATGTTAGGATTAAAATTTGTGAAACATAAATTTAATCATGAACAACATGATACATAAATATTATCTTTCTCTACACGTAACACCAAGGTTATCTTTCATTACATGCAACAATGAAATTCTTTTATGCCATTTTTCACACACAAGAACAAATTTTACAAAACAATGTTATATTATTTAATATAAACTAGACATTAAATTAGTAGTTATGAAAATTTTTAATTATATTATTAAAATATATGGTTCACTCAAATATAATATGTATTCATCGGTTACCAATTAATTATAAATGAAAATAGAAGAACCAATTGAATTTAATGGGAATGTTCTTATAGATCTCTATTTTCCTGCTCATAGAACTATTTTATTATAATAAATTAAATAAATATATATTAGTGAGTGAGATTAATGTAATATATGTATTATATATTCTGTCAAATAATATTTACATTCATCCAATTGATTTGATAGGATTAAGATGAAAAACCGACCCCAATTTTATGTATAAATACAATATTTTTTGTTATGTATTTTTTACCACCATTTAATAGAGATCCTTTTTCAAATAACATTTTGGTAAATTTTAGGGATTATATATGTCAAAATAAATTTCATAATTTAAATATAAACATAAAAATGAGGTTAGGGGGGATTTTTGAAATTTTTCTATATGGGTTCATTGTTTATTGAATAAATAAAAAATAATGAATTATAGTTCAAAATTTCATTTTTATAAAATTTATTTATAATGAAAATTTACATTTTAAATTTATTTCAAAGTTTAATTAGATATAATTTTTCATTTAATAAAATTTATGTGATTGGAATCAATTTCACTTTGAAATTTACTATAATAAAATTGTGAACATTGGGTTGTTTTTTCATAAAATGACATATTGTTGTCTCATCAGTGAGAATTAATTTAAAATAATTCATGTGACATATTTGATAGGGATGTCAACATTTTGATTCCATATTTTCAATAATCATACATTTTAATTTATAATATGGTCTAATGTGTTTTTTACCAGAAATATTAGTGATAGGAATTAAAATTGTTTACATCAAATAAGGTAAAATTAATCCCAACAAGTTAGTAAACCATAAACATAATGATCCATATTTCCAATAATCTTGTAAAAACACCTTTTGTATACATTCATCAGCCCTAAACCATCCATTTTTTGTGATGGATTTTGAAGTCTTTATTTAGGTAACATTATGGTTACACCTATCTTGTTCACAAAAAAATAACGTGAGTCCTTTTTCATCCTTGTGAAAGGACACTATCTATCCCACTCCCACATGCCTCTAAAACAACATAGGATCATCCTAGATCTACCCAATACATAAAAATAAATCTATTCCTCATTGAAGCATACCTTTGGGAAGAAGTAAATACCAGTTATCCCTTTTGATAAAAACAAAAGGAGTTACCTGAATAAGGGGTGAAAATCTTCCTCAAGTTCTTTAAAATAATTTCCATTATCCTCCCTCTCAACTCTTCTATTTCCATGATTTTATTCCAAAAGAAATATCCTTACTATATTAGTTATTTATATTATATGGTTTTTACCTAAACATACACAAACATATATCTAATGGGTAATGGGAAAACTTTTTACGTGTACAACAAACTACAACCTCTTAAGAAATTGATTTTTCATTTTTATTTTTCGGCCAATAATGGTAGCAATTGTGATGGAAACTATATTTATATATTATATTTATTATATTTATTTTTTCATAATACTTTTTTAATCCATATAAAACACATATCATTATACATTCTATTTTTTTTAAATATAATATTTTTTTGCAGAAGTGTGGACTACCTCCCCCTCAACGCAATGTGATTCATTTAGACATTATAAGGAATGTATTAAGGTTGTATTTAGTGATCATCCATAACATATAATATATAATATCTCTAATACAATGATTATATATATGTATGTATGCACATATGTCATTTACCATATTTCATGCAATATGGAAATAAAATGGAAACAACATTCATGTGTATGTATGACATATCGTCTCCAGTAATAGTCAATTACATTTCAAACTTCTATAATCTATATATATTATTTAAAAAATTATATAATAAATATATATAATATTTATATCTTGATGTAAATTATTGAAATCATGACATAATTATATCGACCAAAGCTATTACAAATTAAGTCACATGTGATGAACAAAGGGAATATTTCCTGTAATGAAACCATAATATATGATTATTAAAAATGATGTATTATAAGTTCAAATATTAAAAATACATGGTACTATATATAATAATTTTTTAATTTAAAATATTAATATTAATTTTTTTTATTAAACATGTGGTCTTAATGGTTACGAGGAGAGTCAAGACACGAGGTAAGAGGATTTTATCTCATTTTTTTTGTTTGTGAGATACATGCATAAATCATCACTAATTTATTTGGGGGTAGTGTACATAATTGACATGGATTTATTATATTATTCTTATAAATGAATATATGTGTAGTTTAATATCCATTTTATGATATTTTTTTCATGGTGTTTGTGTTTCAATAGATACCATAGCGGTAATGTAATTTTTTCTTCATTTTCCTTCATTGAGAAACATTCCATCTCGTGCACATATATTTTTCAATGAGATGTATATAATTCCATTGACATGTTAGATCATGAATCTATGTATTTTAATGACATTTTAATCTTCACCTAATTTTTATTATTTCCAATGTATTATGATTCAATGTAACCAAATTGGTAATGATATATATCTACAATCTCACTGTTTATTGAGATGATTTATGATTATGCTCCCATTGATGAAATTATATGTTACATATCTCGAAAAATATCACGAGTGTTCTTAAAATCAGGTAACACCTGTCATATCCATGTGATGGTACCATTTTATACTCTTTGGTACATAAGATGATCATAAATGTGTTTTTAAGAAATTCTGACGTTACCTCTCTCTTCAGTCAGAAATCTATGTTCCATAAAACAAATTTATTATAAATGGTGTCCAAGAATATTATACAATTAGACTATTGTATATAAATTTTTTCTTTTGGTCATTTACCAATGTTTTCAAAGGAATATTTATGCTACTTTCCTAGAAAAACGTTTTTTTTTCTTTTTACAGTGAAAAGGGATTGTCATTTTTACGTCACCAAACATGTAATGGCCCGGACCTCTCCAGTCCATTACTTTGTGAAAAGTAGGGTTATGAAGAGGTCACGTGAGTTTCGTGGGAGAAGGATTTAATTGATGGGAGATAGGGAGTAATTTAAAAATAATAATGGGCATAAATAATAATAATAATTATCGATGATAATGATGGCGACCCGTTGCTGAAATTGAAAGTGGATTTATTACTATTATATTAAATAATAAATGGTAATGGTGGATTTTGGTGTGTGATTAATTAAATAAAATTATTTTAATTAAATATGAGAATAACCATGGTAAACTAATTTAATGGGATTAAATTAGAACATCAATGATGGGTGTTATTATTATTAATTTTCATAATAATAACATTGAAGTGAGAGTGGAGTTGGGAGCCACACACAAGTAGCACATGGGGGGAAGGAGGAGGTGTTGAAATAAATTTTTGTGTGAGTGTTTGAAAATTTATTCCCTTTTAATAATCACGATGATATCAATGCCAATAATGTTAAAATAAAATAAATAAGTTAAAAGAGGAGTCAATGAAGGGGAGGAACCACTTTTTATGGAGCGTGAGGGAATTGTGGAAGAGATAAAGAGATTGGAGAGAGAAAGAGTTTAATGGAAATAAATATTTAAAATTTAATGCCATAAAATGAATAAGGAAATCAATCAAGGTGGAATAGGGTGATACACCCAAAATTATGGAGATTTTGTGTGTGGATTTTGAATGTGAGAATTTATGGAATTAATTAAATTAAATTAAAAACAATAATAATATAATAATGTAATTATTATTTTCATGGGAAAACTGAATTTTGACGGTATCTTCCTCATGAATCCTCGATTTCATGAACCGTCAGCGGTAGTATGACCCAAACTTCGAGACAAAATTTATGAGTCCAATATGGGATGTCTTTTTTTGGGTTTTCTGATCGGGTACCTAAAATGACCGTGAATTAATAGATTTAATATTATTATTAAATCTTCGACCCGCCATAACACCCGCGTACGACCTCATATTGACTTCTCGTCAGTGGCAATGTGATCTTATCATTAATATGATTGATTAAAATATAATGTAGTATATTAAATTACGGTTCGTGGCTTGGGTCCACAAAACACCCAATATTATTATTATTATTATTATTATTATTACGGGATCTTGCATCCAACGTATCTCCCTCACACGGTGTTGGAATGGTGACCCGTCTGTGACGTTGCAACCCTGAAATTAAAACGGATGATTCAAAGCCCATAAATCCTATATTAATTATTCATATTTCTCGGGATGTTTTTACTCAGTCTAACTGTGTGGGTTAATGAAATCCTATTTTAATGGGGAATTAAGTGTATCTTAAATTGTCTCCCCATTAAATCATCAAAAGGGACAAGATATCATCCTCCCTTGTTATTCCTCTTTGTTATCAGCTATGAGATACTAGAACCTTTAAATACTTCCCATAGGAGTTGCACAATAAAACATTACTCCTAAAATTGGTTCCGCTCTATTTTTTTGATGCAACCGAGCTATATTGGTCAATCTTTGATATAAGGTATGTTTTATAGTCGTTCCTTTGGGATCATCTTCTCATATTTCTCCATTTCATATTATAGCATGTAATCTCCATGCTTCTAATGGGGTTTTCTTGTGGTTGGGTTGGTGCGGTCGTACCATGGAATCCTCGGGTGGATGCAGTTAGCGTGAGAGAAGGATCGTGACCCGTTGTGTGCATAAAGAACTTCAAGAACTCTTCGAGGTAGGAGATTCGTTACTTCTCTTTTATTTTACGTGAAACTGTATTGTTAGCATGTTTAATCCCACTGGATGACAATGGAATTGACATAATAAATATTTTAACCGGATAAATAAATTGATATCGATCATATGGTATTGCCTCATCTTTTTCTAGATAGTATGATATCTATTCTTTCTTTGATTAGTTGTTCGTTCTTGATGGAAATCAATAATGAACATAAATTGGGATTAATTGATAATTGTTTGGATAATGATAAAGAGGCATGTAAACGAATCTGGTTCTAGTTGTAATTCGATGTTAATCAAATTGGCATAGTAAGCATGTTTAATTATTTTTGACAGCTTACTGATTGGGTTTCCCAAACTTGGAGCCTACGAATAGTAACTCTGTTAATTCAAGATGGATTAAAGAACAAATTATTTGATAATTCATTAAACGGTTCTGAGAAATACTCATGATTTTTAAATGTCCAACATCTCGATTAAATGTTTTGTTTGTTTCCCTACTATTTGTGATTTTATGTGATCCTAGATGGCTGTTGTGATATGTGGGGGCATGGAGAATTTTGGTTATGGTAGCAGAGGATGCCTAGAGTGGCGAGATGCATCGTTTTATGCATGTGGGTGTCAGGGAGGACACCAGAGATGATGGAATGGATTGGATGTGATTGTTGGATGCATAGTAATTTTTATTGGTTGTTTATCTACTTTACTTTTCCCCACTGATCAAGGTAGTTGGTCTTACTTACCCTTCTTCCGAAAGAGGTGAAGACACGCGGGGTGTTCCATGTTGTTTTATTATTTAGCTTCACACTGAAGGATGGGTATATGATCTTTCTATAAGTGGAAAAGACTCGACGGTTAGTACATCTACTCACCGTGTTGATCCCCCTTGTGTTTAGTAGCATATAATGTTTTTCTAGAATTCATGGGAATGTGGGAAAGTATTTCTATAATGAATAATTTAATAAATGGTGTAAAACCATTGGGATGGAGTTGCTGGAACATAATGATGACGTTGTAATTTTTTAAGGAACAACTGACTTTGGGTGTGATGCTAATGAAATTTAATATGGAATTTTTCATGGTTAATTAATGTTTAAATAATTAATTAACATACACTGGAACCGACAAAAATGGAATGATGTACTCTAATAAAGCTCTATAAATGGTTGTGTACTTATAGGATACCTAGTCTTAGAAGTAGCATCTCAGAGTCGGAGAGATGTTCAGTATAGTTGTGTCTAAGACTAGGTAATGCCCATAGTGTGGTTGTGAGATATATTATATCCTGTGCTTCTTGGGTTTCTATATGCTACTCCACCCTATCAGTAAGGGGAACTCAAACCTCAGGGATTCTGAGCCCTAGGTGGTGTTTTCCCCAACATTCCAGTGGGAGGATGGATGGCTAACTACCCCCTTTGGCCCCACTCTCTTCTCATGGTAGTTAATGGTGCTGGCATGAACGTTGGTTAGTTTTCCCCATATATGTGTGTAGAGGGATATAATGTATTTTGGTTATTCACACACAT
Source organism: Viscum album (assembly GCA_963277665.1). Taxonomy (NCBI): domain Eukaryota; kingdom Viridiplantae; phylum Streptophyta; class Magnoliopsida; order Santalales; family Viscaceae; genus Viscum; species Viscum album. Next base: position 85,352 of record CAUJRU010001321.1, on the reverse strand, counting down.
ATATTATGGATATAGTTTTCTATGTACTACTATAGGTGTAACGTGTATATGTTGTGATGGCTTGAGGATCCTTACTCGATGTATGGGTTGTAATGGCTTGAGGTATAATACATGACGTATGATACACATTACGAGAGATGTAGTGGCTTCTAGAAACATCCTGGTTACTTTTTTGTGAGGACATGGTGGTTTTGTTGCAAGGGGTGCATATTTTGGTGCTTCGCCCAGGTGTTTGCGAGCAAGCCTTTTTGGAGAGAGATGCTGAGGACGTGCAAGGTTGGGGAAAAGCGGAAAACCATTGGGGAAGTAGTAACAGGGTACCATTGATGTTCTTTATTATATGATATATTCTTGTATGCATTACTTGGTGAGAGTATCCATGGAGAGGTTGGGAACTTAGTATACCGTTTTAGGTGACGAGTTAGTTTCAATTATTGTTCACTATGCTTTAGCATTCTTTCATTACTTTTCACGAGAGTATTTGAAGAGAATCCTACTAAGTATATTGTTATAATCACCCTATGTATATATGAATTGTTTTTTAGGTCACTTAAAGAAAGATATAGATCAGGCTGTTTTCTACTAGATTGGGGTTGTAGGAGCTGTTAGGGATTTTGGTTGCTGTTTTTTTTAATTTTTTTTTGGTTACTTGTAGTTTTTTCCCTTTCAGTTGTAGTACTTTTGCATGGAATTACATATGTACACTTGGGTTTCTTTTATATTTTAGTTCTGAGATGGAGTTTGTTGGTGTCTATCTTATCCCTCTCTTCTGGATGTGTTCTCTTAGAGGGTAATGCCTCCCATTTGGGTGTTTATTATACCCTTGGTGCTATTCACCAACACAGGGCCTATTAGAGGTGGGACTCGGGGGGTGATTATCTATTTTTTCACTTTGCTGACCCAGGGGGGTACACTTTGTGGGGAGGGGGTTGTGATAGAGTGGTATCAGAGGTCTGTTTGAGGGATAGGATGGAGTTTGGAGTTAGGCATAGTTGAGGTTGGATGCGTTGGTAGGGAAACAGTGTCATTCATGTTTAGCAAGTGAGGTAAACACTGGATACCGGCTGAGACATAGGCGTTTAGGACCCCCTATGATCTTATGTACAAACCTTTAATTTTACAATGGCTACTAAATAAGGTGATAGTAGTTGTAGGGTAGAGACCTAGTAAAGGATCATGCATCATTCTTCCTTGTGCCTATGTTTGAATGGGTAGACCTGAGGATAGGTTAACATAAAATGAATAAAAGAAAACAATTAATTAATTAATGTTGAGTCTACCTTATTCTAGGTTTAGGAACTCTAACAGTTCTTATTTTACTGGTATGGATCTAGGTCGATGTCCTCATCAGGTTTGCATAGAAAATGTCCAGCAGGTTGTTCCAACAGATCGTCACAGGATAGAGGTTAACTATTACGACACATGGAGGAAGACACTCTGAAAGTTTCAGTGCCAGAGTCTACCGAAGTATGAGGGCTCCATTTCAGATGCAGTCAGAGAAGACTGGTTAGAGGAGGTCAAGATCGACTTCAGTTTGATTCATACTCGAATATATCATTGGGTGTCCTTGGTTGTGACAATGCTATGTAGAGCATCAAGGAAGTGGTGGTTCTTGTTCCTCGGGGATCGTGAGTAGTCAGCGATCTCAAGGGAGGAGTTCCGAGACAGGTTTAGAGTTGAGTTTATTTCCTTGACTGTGAAGGCATCCAGTCATCAGGAGCTTCTTATCCTTCGACAGGGGTGCTCTAGTGTTCGAGAGTTTTTAATACATTTCAGGAACCTTTTACGATATTCTTCGCACCTGTTACCTAATGATGAGGCAAGGGTGAGGCATTTTGAGGAGTCTTTTCATCCAGATATCCAGCGCCAGGTCACCCCATTTATGTTGAAGTCATATCTTGAGGAACTAGAGAAGGAAGAGGTTATCAAGAGGACTTTTTCCAGTACTGGATCATCATGAGAGGGCAATCATCATGATTCCTCACGAAACAAAGATGTGGTCTGGGGTTCCTGGTTTTTAGGCCAGAAGAGTTTACGTTCAGTCGGGTGTAGGTCCCAGCCCTTCACATCATGTTTATCCAGAGGTAGAAACTCTCAGTCCTATGCCAAGGTATCAGGTTCTTTTTTTCTTATGGTGGTCATGGCCATCAGCAGCGGAAGTGCCTGACCTTTCAGAGTGGTCATCGTGCACCTGGCGCTATGCTCCAGTTTTCTCTGTTGAGGTAGTTTCATCCAAGGTAGTAGCAGCCAGTTGCACCAGCTTTAGATCTACAGAGGGTAGATGGGGTAAGTAGAGGACATCCCAATGATGCTCCTCATCTTCATAGAGTAAAGCGTGACCCTGTTGGTGGTAGTCATTAGGGTCAGAGAGGTCGTGGAGGTGGTTGTGGTTAGCTTCATGCTCTTGCGTTTCCAGCTCCAAGCGAGCCAGGCATTGTTCGAGGTAACCTTTTCATGTTTTCTACATTAGTGTATGCCTTATTTGATTTAGGAGCGATACACTTCTTCATATAACCTATCATTTTCCATGATTTGGGACTTGAGGTAGAGAGGCTTCTCGTGCCCTTGGCGTTGACTATGCTAGTTAGAGGTTAGCTGACTAGTTTGAAGTTTGTAGAGACTCTGAGCTAGTGTTGGGGAAACACTGCTCTTGGGGAGATTTCCTATGTTTACGAATACAACTATATGATGTCATCCTCAGCAGGGATAGTTTGTATTCGGTGCAGGATATCATGGATTGCTTCAAAAAAGGTCATATTCATTCGTGCAGATGGAGAGAAAGTGGTGTTTTTTGGTGAGCGAGACCCTCGTATGGGTCATTGGCGTGTTCCATATTTATCATCCATGATGTCTAAGTTGATGTTGAGTTATTTAGAGTTTTATCAATTGGAATTCCCTAGGGTCCTAGAGGAGTACCCTGATGTCTTTCCAAAAAAGGTTGTAGCATTACCCCCCCCCCCCCCGACGAGAGATTGAGTTTGGGATCGAGCTAGAACCAGTATCATCTCTTATATCTATGTCTCTATATAGGATGGAACCTTCTATGTTTTCAGAGCTACGTATACAGCATGAGGGTCTGTTGTAGTGTGGTTTTTTTCGGCCAAGTGTGTCACCATGGGGTACACCAGTTTTGTTCGTGAAGAAGGTCGATGACAGTTTGCGGTTGTTTGTTGATTATCGTCGCTTAAACAAAGTGACAATAAGGAATCGCTATCCTCTTCTGCGAACTGACGACTTATAAGATCAACTGAAGGGTTCAAGTTGGTTCTCAAAGATCGACTTGTTGTTGGGATATCATCATATGCGTGTGAAGGATGAGGATATTCTGAAGACTACTTTCCGTTGTCGTCATGGCCATTATGAGTTCATTGTAATGCCATTTGGAGTGATTAATGCTTCACCATTATTCATGGGATTGGTGAATGCTGTTTTCCAGGAGTTCCTGGAAATATTTCTGGTAGTTTTCATCGATGGAATCCTTGTGTACTCCACATCTGAAGAGGAGCATGCAGAGCATCTGGGAGATGTTTTGGGATTCGCCAACATCAGTTTTATGGGAAGTGGTTGAAGTTTGAGTTTTCGGCTCTAGAAATCCATTTCTTGGGGCATGTTGTGTCCTAATAGGGAGTAGCTATAGATCCATCGATGGTAGAATCAGTTGTGTCTTTGGAAGCCCCCAAGAGAGTGTTAGAGGTGTGAAGATTCCTTGGTCTTGTAGGCTACTAAAAGAGGATTGTAGCCAATTTCTCATGAGTTGTAAATCCTCTGATAGCTTTGACCAAGAAGGATTAGGAATTCATATGGACTGATCAGTGTGAAGAAACATTAAATTATCTAAACTAGAAGTTAGTATGTGCTCCAGTCTTTTGTCTTCTAGTTAAGGGAATCTAGTTTGATGTTTTTTGTGATGCTTTACATCTGGGGTTGGGTTGTGTTCTCATGTTGTAGATGTCAGTTGCTTCTTATGGGTCTCAGAAGTTTCATTCCCATGAATGCAACTATTCCACCCATGATCTTGAGTTGGCAGTTGTGGTGTTTTCTCTGAATTTTTGGAGACAGTGCCTCATTGGTGAGCGCTTTTTGGTTTTCACTAATCATAATAGTTTGAGGTATGTTTTCTCCAATCATGACATGAACTTATGACAACATTGTTCGATGGAGTTCTTACAGGAATACGACTTAAAAATATCGTATACACCTTGAAAGGGGAATATTGTAGCTGAAGCATTGAGCCAAAAGTCATGTATTATTACTGTGCGTGAATCCGGTTATTCCTAGGGAGTAATGGAAGAACTTTCAGCATTTCATTATGATATGGGAGAAGTTGGGGGTAGAGGATGTCTTTTTAAGATGACAGTATAGTCATCCCTAGTGCAGAAGAAGGAAGAGTCCCAGTTGGGAGAACTAGAGGTGGAGGTTTGGAGAGACTGAGTTGTTTGTGGTGAGGCCCATGATGGTTGGTCGGATAACGAAAAACACCGAGTGTTGTATCATGGAAGGATTTTTTTACCTCGACGATGCGCAAGATGGTTCTATGAGAGTTCCATAGTTTTCCCTTAGCAGTACATCCTAGTGTGAAAAATATGTACTGATCCTTGAGCAGTCATTTTTTGTGGTCTGGGCTGAAGCGTGCGGTTGCAGAGTTTGTGTCTCCATGTTTAGTCTTCCAGAAGGTGAAGGCCGAACACCGTGTTCCTTGTGGCCTTCTCCAGCCATTATATATTCTTCAGTGGAAGTTGTAGGACATCTCAATGGTCTCTGTTACAGGTTTACCTTGAGCTCCCGGAGTACATGATACTATTTGTGTGGTAGTGGATCATTCAACAAAATCGGCCCACTTCATAGTGATCAAGGAGTTGAGGTGAGTGGAAGTTTTATCGAGGAAGTATCTAGAAGATGTGGTGAGACTTCCTGGAGTCCCTAGGAAAATAATTTCTGATCGAGATCCTTGCATTACCTCAAGGGTGTGGAGAGGTCTCCAACATGCTTTTGGTTCTCAACTATGCCTTAGCACTTCTTTTCACCCTCAAACATATGGTCAGACAGAGCGAACCAGCCAGACTCTTGAAGTCATGTTACTCTCTTTTGTTCTTGATTTTGGAGTTCATGGATGAGGCACTTACCCTTGGTGGAGTTCTCTTATAATAATAGTTTTCACTCCACCATCGGTATGGCGCTTTTTGAAGCCTTGTATGGCCGGCCTTTCCATTCTCGGTTGTGCTGGATAGGGGTCGGAGAGTCAGCAATTCTCATACTAGAACTAGTGAAGAATAAAACAGAGATGGTATAGGTGATTCATGAGAGGATGAAGACAAAACAAGATCATCAGATATCAATTTTGATCAAATAAGGAGTCCGTTGGAGTTTAATGTTGGGGATCATGTTTTTCTAAAGGTGACTCCCCGTCATGGGCAATGAAGGTTTGGTTTTGGAAGTAAGTTTTCTCCCCAGTTTGTTGGGCCTTTCGAGGTGTTAGATCATGTTGGAGTTGTGTCGTATCGAGTATAACTTCCCCCATAGATGATTCAGATACATGATGTTTTCCATGTATCACATCTCCATCGTTATCTTCATGATGACTCCCACATTATCGATTGGGGAGTGATCGATGTTGATGATGATGCAACCTTTGAGGAGAAACCTGTGGAAATCCAGGACTGCAAGGAGAAGGTGTTATGCAGGTGTTCTATCCCCTGAGTTCATGTCTTGTGGTGACACGGTGGCATGGAGGAGAGTACCTAGGAACGTGATTCATAGATACGTGATCAGTACCCAGAGTTGTTTCATGCTTAACTCTTCTCATGAAATGATGTATCCTTTGTGGTTAGACCTTTCATGTTTTATTTATGAATTTCTTTTGTTTCTTTTGTGGCTTTCTCTCTTTTGAGAGGTATCTCGATGGGTGGTTGTTCAGACCCCATTTATTTTTTTTGTCTCTTTAGGTTGGTTTTTAATTCTTCGGGATGAGAATTTTTTGAGAGGTATCTGATGTAATGGTATGGACCTCTCTGGTCAATTACTTTGTGAAAATTAGGGTTAGGAAGAGGCCGCATGAGTTTAGTGGGAGAAGGATTTAATTGATGGGAGAGAGGGAGTAATTAAAAGATAATAATGGGAGTCAACAATAATAATAATAATTAATGATAATGATGGTGACCCGTTGATGAAATTGAAGGAGGATTTATAAGTATTATATAAAATAAAAATGGTAATGGTGGATTTTATTGTCTGGTTAATTAAATGGAATGGTTTTAATTTAATATGAGAATAACCATGGTAAACTAATTTAATGGGATTAAATTATAACATTAATGATGGGTGTTATTGTTATTAATTTTATTAATAATAACATTGAAGTGAGAGTGGAGTTGGCCGCCGCACACAAGTAGTGCATGGGGGGAAGGAGGAGGTGTGGAAATAAAGTTGGTGTGAGTGTTTGACCATTTATTCACTTTTATAAATCATTATGATATTAATGCCAATAATGTTAAAATAAAATAAATAAGTTAAAAGAGGATTCAATCAAGGGTAGGTGTCACTTTTTTGGAGTGTGAGGTAATTGTGGAATAGAGAAAGGGATTGGAGAGAGAAAGAGTTTAAATGAAATAAAGATTTTAAATTTAATGCAATAAAATAAATAAGGAAATCAATCAAGGTGGAATGGGGTGATGCACACCAAATTGGGGAGATTTTGTGCATGGATTTTGAATGTGAGAATATAAGAAATTAAATTAAATTAAAATTAAAATTAACAATAATATAATAATGTAATTATTGTTTTCGTGGGAAAACTAGATTTTGACAGTATCTTCCTCGTGCGACCTCGGTTTCACGAACCGTCAGCTGAAATGTGACCCAGACTTCGAGACTAGATTTATGAGTCCAATATTTGATGTCTTTTTCTGTTTTTCATATTGGGTAACTGAAATTCCTGTGAATTAATAGATTTAATATTATTACTAAATCATCAACCCACCATAACTCCCGCGTGTGATGTCCGATTGACTTCTCATCAGTGGCGATTGGATCCCATCATTAATACAATCGATTCAATTCTAATGTGGGGTATTAAATTATGGTTCGTACCTCAGGTCCACGAAAACCCCAATAATAATATTGTTATTATTTTTATAAGATCTTGCATCCAACGTATCTCCCTCATACGGTGTTGGAATGGAGAACCGTCTGTGACGTTGCAATCCTGAAATTAAGATTGATGATTCAAAGACCATAAATCATATATTAATTATTCCTATGGCTCTAGATGTTTTTACTAGGTCAAACTGTGTGGGTTAATGCGATCCTCTTTTAATGGGGAATTAAGTGTATCTTAAACATTCTCCCCATTAAATCTTTAAAAGGGACAAGATATCATCCTCCCTTTTTCTTCATCTTTGTTATCGGCTATGAGACACTAGAACCATTAAATCCTTCCCTTATGAGTTTCATAGTCAAACTTTACTCCTCAGATTGGTTCTCATCTATCTTTTTTATGCAGCCGTGCTATATCGGTATATCTTCAATATAAGGTATGTTTTATAGTCATTCAATTGGGATCATCTTCTCATATTTCTCCCTTCCATATTATATCATGTAATCTACATGCTTTTAATGGGGGTTTCTTGGGGTTGGGTTTGTGTGGTCGTACCGTGGCATCCTCTGGTGGATGCAGTTGGCGCGAGAGGAGGATCGTGACCCATTGTGTGGATAAAGAAAGTCAAGAACTCTTTGAGGTAGGGTATTTGTTGCTTCTCTTTTGTTTTACTTAAAACTGTACTATTAGCATGTTTAATCCCACTAGATGATAATGGAATTTACATAATAAATGTTTTAACTGGATAAATAAATTGATATCGATCATATGCGATTGCCTCATGTTTTAATAGATAATGTTATATCTATTCTTTATTTGATTAGCTATTTTTTCTTGATGGAAATCGGTAACGAATGTAAATTGGGATTAATAGATAATTGTTTGGCTAAAGATAAAGAGTCAAGTAAATGAATTTGGTTCTAGTTGTAATTCTATGTTAATAAAATTGGTGCAGTAGGCATCTTTAATTATTTGTGATAGCATACTGATTTGGTTTCCTTAATTTAGAACCTACAAATAATAACTCTCTTAATTCAAGATGGATTAAAGAACTAATTTCTTGACAATTTCTTAAAGGGTTCTGAGATACCCTCTTGATTGTTAAAGGGAAAATATCCCAATTAAATGTGGTGTTAGTTTCCCTGTTGTTTGTGCTGTGATGTGATTCTGGATGGTTGTTGAGATAAGTGAGGGCATGGAGGCTTTTTGTTTTGGCAGAAGATGATGCCTAGAGTGGCAGGATGCATCGGTTTAAGCATGTGGGTGTCAGGGAGGACACTTGGGATGATGAAATGAAGTGTATGTGATTGTGGGATGCTTGGTAATTTTGATTGGTTGTTTATCTACTTTAATTTTCCCCACTGCACAAGGAAGCTGGTCTTACTTACCCATCTTCCGAAATAGACGAAGCCACGTGGGGTATGCCACATGTTTTCCGTGTTTAGCTTCTCAAGTATTGATGGGTATATGCTCTTGCTATAAGTGGCAATGACTCGACAGGTAGTATAACAACTCACCATGTTGATCCTCCTTGTGTTTAGTAGAATATAATGTTTTTCTAGAATTCTTGGGAATGTGGGAAAGTATTTCTATAATGAATAATTGAATAAATGGTGTTAAACCATGGGGATGGAGTTACTGGAACATAATGATGAGGTTGTAATTTTTTATGGAACAATTGACTTTGGGTGTGATGCTACTGAAATTTAATGTGGAATTGTTCATAGTTAATTAATGTTTAGTGAATTAATTAACGTACACTTGAACTGATAAAAGGGAATGATGTACTCTAATAAAGCAGTTTAAATGGTTCAGTAGTTATAGGATACCTAGTCTTAGAAGTAGCAGCCCGGAGTGGGAGAGACGTTAGCTGCATTTGTGTCTAAGACTAGGTAATTCCCATAGTGTGGTTGTGAGATATAATATATCATGTACTTTTTGTGTTTCTATACGCTACTCCACCCTATCCGTAAGGGAAACTGACACCCACCAGATTCTGAGCCCTGAGGGGGTGTTTTCCCCAACAATATGGTGGGAGGATGGATGGCTTACTACCCCCTTTGGCCCTGCTCTCTTCTCTTGGTAGTTACTGGTGCTGGAAGGCACATTGGTTAGTTTTTCCCATATATGTGTGTAGAGGGATATAATGGCTTTTGGTTTTTCACAGACATATATTCTGGATATATTTTTCTATGTACTACTATAGGTGTAACTTGTATAGGCTGTGATGGATTGAGGATCCTTACTCGGGGTATGGGTTGTAATGGCTTGAGGTATAACAACCGATGTATGATACATCTTATGTGATCTGCGGTGGCTCCTAGAAACTAGCCGGTAACTTTGGTGTATAGACGTGGTGGTTTTTTTGCATGGGTTGCATGTTGTGGTGATTCACCCAGGTGTCTACGGGCAAGTATTTTTGGAGAGAGATGCTCAGGACGTGCGACATTGGGGAAAAGCGGCAAACCAGTGAGGAAGTAGTAGCGGGGTACCCTTTATATTCATTATTATATGATATATTATTGTCTACATTACATGGTGAGAGTATCCATGGTGAGGTTGGGAACTTAGTATACCTGTTTAGGTGACGAGTTAGTTTCACTTGTTCTTCACTGTGCTTTAGCATTCTTTCTTTACTTTGCATGACAGGATTAGGGGAGGATCCAACTGAGTATACTGTTATACTCACCCGATGTATAAATAAATTGTTTTTTAGGTCAATTGGATCAGGTTGGAGATCAAGCTGGTTTCTACTTGCTTGGGGTTGCAGGAGTTGTTTGGGATTGTGGTTTCTGCTGTTTTTACTTTCTTTTTAGTAGTTACAGTTTTTCCCCTTTTAGTTGTAGTACTTTTGCATGGAATTACATACATGCACTTGGTTTTCATTTATATTTCAGTTCAGAGTTGGAGTTCATTGGTGTCTATCTTATCTCTCTCTTCTAAGTGTGTTCTCTTAGAAGTTAATACCTCCCATTTGTGTGTTTATTATACCCTAGGTGCTAGTCGCAAACCCGGGGCCTATTGGAGGCCGGACTCGGGGGGTCATTATCTCCCTTTTCACATTGCCAACCCAGGAGGGGTACACTTTGTGGGGAGGGGATCATGACAAAACAGTTATATATTTTCCCAACATAATTTCATTGATGTTTCTTTTTCATATTTAAAAGGTTAATTATAAAAAAAATTGTTTTTTAGAATTATTGTCTAACTAAGGTTTTTTCAAATGGTTTTAATGATACATTTATAAGTTTCTAAGGAAAATAGTTTCCAAAATTTCTTCATGTTTATTTTATAATGTATTAGAGGAATATGGATTTCAAAATGTTTTAATGATTTCATTATATGTTTTCATGATTCATTCAAATGAATTTATTTTCAATATTTTTTATCGATTCAATCATAAATTTTCGTGAAAAATGGTTTTTAAAAAGGTTTATGTTTTAAAAATAATTTTCCAAAATATGATATATTCCTCATGAAATGTATTCAAAAGATATTTTAAAATTTTTCCTATATAAGATGAAATTTGTTGATGTTACTAATTCAATTATAGGAAAATGATATAAAGGCACCATTCATTTATTTCTCAAAATATTTTAATCATTAATTTCAAGATGTTTATGAGTCATTTTTTCTTCCACAAGTTATATGCTTTTGATAAACACATATTTTATCAGGTTATAATTTTATAAAGTGATTACTAAACTTATATATTTCATAAGTTGTGATGTGATGAATTATTAATATTACACATTTTATTTAATGGGTTTTGATTTGATATTTATAAAACCTATCACTTTTTATAGGTCATGATATGATGAATGTTTTATTTGATGATATATGTATGAACGATGTTATCATGATACAAGTGACACCTATATCTTCATCAAATTAATTGGGTAACTATGTATGACTCTTGAGTATAAATGTAATGTGTGAACCTAATTACAATTTCAAAAAGTTATTCATGGACCTAGTTTCAAGACTATATATTTATGCATGAACATGATTACATTTTTATGAATGGACATGGTTTCATGTGCATATGTTTTTTCATAAAACTGATTACATGTTCACAATGTTATGAGTGAACCATATTATGTGTTCCCAATATAATTCATGAACCTTATTACATGTTAAAAATGTTTTTCACGAACCTGGTTTCATGTCGATAAGTTTATGAGTAAACCTAATTATATTTTTACAATGTTATGTTTAAACCAGATTACATATTCACAGTATTATTTTTAGACTCAGTTTGACGTCCATAAGTCTATGGGAGGGCCTGATATCATGTCGTTAACATAATATGTGAACCAATATCAACTTATATATGTTCATGATTTTATATGTTGATGTGTGTGCCACAATTACATATCATATTCATATGTTATGATCACATGGATTATGCCCTTGATTACATTATGATTCATGTCCTATGGATTGTCCATATTTATTCCATGTCTCATGATTATGATCATTGATATGAAGTGTATGATATTCAATTACTATGATCACATTCTGATATACTTATGTTCATGTTATGATTACACATTTAACACCCCAATATTTCATAGTAAGATATTCTTTAAAGTAATTCAATAGATTGCGCTACACACAACACCGAGTTTGAGCGCACCACGACTTACCAAACTAGTCGTACAAAAAGAGGTTATGAATAGTACTAACTAAATTTTTAATTTTATGTACTCTATATAATTTTAAGATAAATATTATGTGTTTATGATACATAATATACGAACATATTCTATTTTTCAGATTAAAGAAGTATTTTTCAAAAAAAATGCAATTTTACAACCTTTTAATGTCGAACCCTTTATAAATCCAATATTTAACAATTTTATATATTCCATTTTAAAAAATAAAATACTTATTTATAATTGAAACTTGAAATTTTAGTTTTCATAAATTTTTTGTTCTTTTCTGATAACTTTTATATTTTTTGAATAGTAAATAATACAAAATTTTTATTGAAAAAAACTTTTTTAATAAAAATAATTTATAATGTTAAATTATACATTTGAATGATTTTAAAAAATAATTAGATTATATTTTTATCATTTAATCCAATGTTTTTCATTGAAAATAATTTAACATTTAAATTGGACATAAACACATATCGATCTTTTGATAGTTTTTACTTCTCAAAAATCCGCTTTTTGGTTTTGATTTTATAATAATTAATAAAAGTTCTTAGTTTTAAATTTGGTAAAATAGACTTAATTTTTGAATTTTTAATATCAAAATTAGATTTTGGTTAATTTTTTGGTATTATTCTAAGAAAATTTAATTTTTGATGAATATTGAAAGATCACTGTGTTAATGTTTACAGCCGATTATTTATTTAAAAAATTATTTTTAATTTAAATTTATTTTAAAGTCAAAATAAATAAATAATATCTATTTATTCTAATGTTATTAATTGAATACATTTGATAATAAGACTATATATATATATATAATTTTATTGAACTTTTTACCATCTTTTACCCGCCTTCAAAGAACATTTGCAAATTAGAAAAAATCATAATTTTACTACTTCTGTAAATTGAATTTCCAAAATTCGGGAGCAATGGATGATATCATTATGTAAAATGTGGTTCAATAGGATGAAATATATTTTTGATTAACAATAACTATTTGAATTTTATTTAACATGTTTAAATGTAAATAGGGTAATTAATGGTAAAAATGATCTTATAATTACCTTAACACATGTCTTAATTCTATGGGATAAGTGTATTTCGACCAAAAATCAACTTTATAAATAAAATATGATTCTTTTTTATCCACATTGATTAGAAAAAGACATTTATTATTATTTTATTTAAATAAGAGTTAAAAGTGATAAATTAAAATTTTAATAACCAAACCATTTTTAATATTGGGTTATACATATGATAAATTAGACTAAAAATATTCATTGGAAAGGTAAATAAATTTTCTACATCATGGTATTTTTTTTATAATTTTTAGATATGTAATAATTAAATTTCTATAGGACATAATGATGATGAAATAATTAACTTATTAATTAAATATTAAAATAATTGATATTTAAATATCCAAATAAAAATAAATTGAGACATTTGATGCATTAAAATAATTTTATAGGTTAATATGAAATTTTAGGGTTGATTTAATGTATTTCCTTTTAAGTAACCATTTTTTTGACTTTCATAAAAGCCAAACACTAAATTGTGTTAGAATTGACATAAATGATTTTTTAAAAGAAATTCTATATTATTAAATGATATAATATTCATAAAAATATAAGGATTGGTAAAAGGATGTAAATTTTGATATACATGTCATTAAAGAACTACTTGAGTTTTGATTGGACTTTTTTAGTAAGTTTATTGACCATGTAATATAAAAATACAACAAGACATTGTAAAAGCTAAACTATTTAACTAAGAATTAAATCTAAAAGATAACGTTAATCTGGTGACCTAAACTTCTATAAAATATATTGGTTGAGAATATTTTGACCCATACCCACCTTATCCTTAAATAAATATTTTTTATTCATTAAAAATCTAAAATGATTTTATAATAAAATAATATTTCACGCTTTTCCTAAAGTGACCCTCACCTCTCTTATAAAAGGGTACATACCATTCTCTAAATATCACACCTCCAATGCCAATTTTCTCAGGCCATACCCAGCTCACATACCCTCCCAAGTACCCTCACATCATCCTAGAGGCCTTACATTGATCATACATCCATCTTAGGGAGCCATTTTGATCAAATCAAAAGGAAGCACCTGAAGAAGATGTAATAATTTAATCACCTCTTTTAATGTTCTTTTCTTCTTCCACTTCATCTTTCTTGGTTGTTTCAGTACTAAAATAATAACTCCAGTACCTTATACATACTGTGATATTATTATAAATATGGTATAGCAATACTCATTATTCTATTCATCCTATGAATCCCAAAGTCACCATTTGTGCGTAGGTACGGCTTACCGTCTCCATGTCGGCGTGTAGTTTTTTATTCAACACATCATTACTTGTATGGGAATAATAATGATGTATAATTGATTTAAATAATAAATATAACATGTTAATGATTCTGTATATTTAATATAACATCCAATTACATATTATTTCACCATCAAAATAATGATATTCTCTCTCGTGCGTATGAACGGATTACCATCTCCACGAACATGATTAGATTCATTCCCGAACATAACCATTCAAGAATAATTTTAATTTTACAATTAAAATAATATTTAATAACTTAAAATAATTTAGTATATTAATAGAATACATCTTATCCCTAAAAAAGATGACTTATGTGACAAAACATATAAAGGAAAACTAATCAATTGACAGCCAAAACAATAAGAGTACTGAAATATTACAAAAAAATCAATAGTAGAAGATCATAAATGATATCATATTTATATATGTTATTCTTTTATATTTTAATAAAAATTATTTAACTATTATACAATAGGTTTACATACCATCGACTATAGAAATGTATAAAGTAAATGGTTTTCATCTCACTTCTTATTTCTTTGTTATTCATGCTATTATGCCATTATTTCATATTGTGTAATGTATGTATTGTCCATGATTGTATGCTTTTTGTAATATACATTAATTTATGGGTATTTACATATTAATTTTATGTTCCTTCTTTCATGGGGAGTATGTTTTGTATGCTACCAAATCGGTAACGGAATTTCTAATTCTGATTTCGAGTCATTGGGTTTTACGCAAACTTTATTGATTATTTTACTACATGATTATGTGTGAAATCACTATTTATTTACTTATGTAGGAACATCCACTCTCCTTTGTGCTTATATACTTTTGATACCAATAATCACTGTGTTGATAATTATCATGTCATCGATATGAACTTGATAGGATTAATCATAACTCAATTTCTATTCTTTGAGTTAAACATCAATATCATTTGTGTTGTTTTTACAAGAATATGTGTGAAAGTACTCTGATTGATTTATAATGAATATCCAATAATATTGAGTGTATTTATATTTTTCACACATAATTTTGTCATTGGTTTATCTTTAACCTAATGATACTATCTTTTAAAATATTTCATCTCATTTTACATTCCATTGGGACTTCTTTGTTGTTATGTGCCAATTCACTTTTATATGGTGTACATACTATAATTTGACAAAGTATATCATGAATCCCTTTATTCTCAGTATACAATAATTTTTTACTCAATTATTTTTATTAAATAATCTCTCATTTCGTTAGGAACTCTAATTAAATATCATTTTAATGCTTTAATGATTTATTCTTCTAAATCATTCTCAATAATGTCCACGTTTTAAAAATTGTGTTTTGGATTTATTTATATGGAATTTAATGTTTTAAAAATTAAAATTAATTTTAAAATTTTCAATGTGTTATGAGATAATTTAATTCAAAAATCTATTTTTAACAGCTTCTTGATAAATTGTGATCCTTTTAAATGTTTTCAAGAAAAGGGGATATTTTAGTCAAATAGTTTTACTGATTATTTTCATCTATTTCAATATCAATATTTATTCTTGATTGAGGTTGATTTATTATAATATAATATTCCATATTGTATTGAATGAGTTATGTTTGACTGTGAATGTGATATTTTTATACCATTCATGGTTTGTGGTTATAGTATTCACATTTCCTATGCTTTTTTAATACGAATTTTTAGACTATATTTCACTATTTTCATATGAGGAATGCATTGTACTTATTAATTGACACGTGGAGCCCTCTATAGCTCCTCGATGCATCGGTAGGACTCATGCGACAAACTAGTGTCTTATTACAAGGCCATAAATACATTGTACCGTTATGAAATTATCAATTGATATTACATGTGAATATCCGACTAGTATAATATCCATTTGAATATTTAAATAGAAATATTTGATTTATCTTTTCTATATTATGCTAAATTTTATGTTTAAAAGGCTTGTGTTTAAGTCTTATATATTATATTAAATGTTTTGGCTTATTTAGGAATGTTTCTGCTATATTATTATCCTTACTAAGCATCGGAGCTCACCTTTTCAATTCTCTATTTTTCCCAGGATGCGAAAAAAGTATATTATGAATCACTAATAAGAAAATACTAAGGTATATCAGTGTGTTCAAACGAGACACAATCTTGTTTTTTTATTTTATAATGTAACGTAAAACATGAGAATGTATCTATTACTTCCGATGTAACAAAACTAATTGGTCTTTAGATATTTTTTCTTTGTGATCATTCAAATGTTATGAAATAATGCATCAACTCTATGTAACTAGGTTCGGGGAATTACAGTTTGTAACACAGGAAGTGTAGTACAAACCATGGAAACTAGATTTTGAAAAACATTGACATGAAAACATTTCCCTATGATAGACTTGAGGATTAGTATAGAAGAACATCAAGGAATTTTGGTGATGTAGAGATTTTGTGAATTTTACAAGAAATGCATCCCTACTTGGAAATGAGTAGGTAGAGGTGGCTTTGGCACAGATGTATCTAGGCATAAAATATGAAAACACTACTTTGAGATAGACTTGAAAGGGAATTGGTGCATGAAATAGGCCTTGCTGCACTCTTGGTTACGACACTCCTAGGGGGTCTATTTATAATAATTAAAATATACATTACAAACTTATTTGATATATTTTAATATAATATGAGATTAAATAACCTTGATTAATCCTATGGTGTTTTTGATTGACAATAATAGGTCATGAAATTCTCTAAATGATTTTATAACTATTGTTACTCACTCTATCCTTTCTAGTTTTAGTCGATGGCTAGATTCCAATGAAGTCATAGTCACATTGAACAAGATGTAAAATGAAGTAACGATGGTGTAGATTAAAAACTAAATGTAATGTTGATAGGAATAAAATATATCATGTTCATACTGAAGCCAGTTTCCAAAAATATGGTCAACAACATATACAGTAACCAAATCCCGAAGTCAACAAAGAAGAGAAAATATGAGAATTATTAGAGCTCATGCATTGGATACTGTGGAGAAAAGAAACCTCAATTTACAACATGCATTAAAATTGTAAGGAGACACCGAGGAAAGTGTCTCAATATAAAAATAAATGCTTTATGTGTGGAAAATAAGTAAATAATGTTATGAATTGCTGAGGAATAATTAGGAGTATTATGGAAGAAAATTAAAATGATCCTAAGAATCCATTTACAGTCATTTTTCATAACTTTAGGGGACATGGGAATTAAACAAGTCAATTACCTATTCTATAGGATATCCACTATTTCATGGAATAACGGATGAAGAAATAAAAGGATGGATAAATGTTTACAAGTATTAATACTCTTTGTTGATGGGTTTACATTGAAATAATTTTCTCTTCTATCTGTAACCCTGCATTTTGTTCTGTACAAATTCTATTTGTGGAAGAATTATCTTCTCATTTCGGATATAGTTATAAAGAACCATTTGGGATTATATGATCCTTGAAATTGAGGCAATTATAGGTTAGCAATTTTTGGGATGAAAATTCAAGGTAAGTGATAAAATTTGTGGTAAAATTATTTTATTGTTATTTTGGGGAATCTATCTCATTTTGGAAATGATATAAAATATAGTTTTGGAAAAAGTACAACACGTAGTCTGTGTGAAAACCCATCATGTCCAACAAAGCTGCGGGAATCGAACCCACAACCATGTGCGATTGGGATTTATCACCTACCACTGGACAACATAAAGTCCTCGTATTTTTTGACTAATTCTTTATAGTTAAATGATTTTTTTGAGAAAAAATTAGATGATTTTGGATCTTATGTTCTATCAAATAGATATCCTTATTATAAGAAAATGATTTGGTGATTAAGTGATAAATGTTATTTTGGAAGTCGTTCATTCTGTTGGGAATACTATATACCTATGGAAAATAGAATACTATGGGATTTAATTTGAGTAATGGTGGATTTTTATATTGGAAGAATCTATGTTTTTATAGAGATTCGGGTTATTAACAAAATTATTAACCCATCATAGGGAATATGTGATTTGATTAATTACACTTCAGTTTGAGACATTAAGAGTAGTTGATGTTATTTCAAGATAAATACTGTGATTTACTATGAAGGATTTTGTAATTAAGTTCTTATATGTTTTGGGTTTTAAATTTTTTTTGATTATATTGAATTATTTTAATAAAAATTGTTTATTAAATGGTCTTTATTGATTTTTTGTATTGTTTGTTAAATTTTGGAAATTGTGATTAATAATTCTTTCTATAAAATATTATCTATTTGGGGGATCATATGATCTTGTACTAACCATTTTTTTTGGTTAATATCTAAATACAATGGAAATACATAGTTCATCGTTTTTTTGATTATGTAATTCTCTAGATGTTGATTCTTGCATTTCAAGTCTCACAAAGTCATCTTGAATACTCATAGTTTGGGGAGAAGATGTGTTATTAGAAAATATTTTATTAAAAGATGAAACTCTACCTGAAAAGTAAGTATATATATTTATGTTCTTAGTGAATCTTAGAAATAAATTCCTCAACTTTATGAAATGGAAACTAAAACAAAAAAAATATTTTCCATTTACATTTCCTTATGGGAAACTATTGATCAATAAATAAATCACAAGTTTTTGGTTTTCTTATGGTTAAATTTATTCTGATCAGGTGTTATACTACTCTCCATCAGATCTTGACCATTAATTTATCTTCCATATCCATGTTTTTTTTACACGGAATCCTAGTATGGGTTATATCGGGTGACCTTTGTACTTCACGTTCATTCTTTTAAAGTGATAGTTTTATTAACTCTTTTTCCAATGTGGGACATTCAATGAAGTTACCAAGACCAATTATAAAGTTTCTAGGATGCAATTTCTAATAGGGGGAAAATGTAACCCCCCAAGATTTCATATTAAGATATTATCTTTAAAGTAATAAAATAGCTGGCACTACACGCAACACCGAGTTCGAGCACACCAAGACTTACCAAATTAGCCGTACAAAAAGAGCTTATGAATAGTATTAACTTAATTTTGAATTTTATATACTCAATATAATTTTAACATCCTTATTATGTGTTTAATAGAGATAATTTAACAACTAATTAAAATTTTAAGATAAAAGAATTATTTTTTAAAAAATGAAATTTTACCTACTTTTAATGGAGAACCCTTTTTAAATCCAATATTGGACACTTTTATATATTCAATTTCTCAAAATAAACTTCATTCATTATAATAGGGACTTAAAAATTTTGTTTTGATATATTTTTAGTGATTTTGTGATAACATTCATTTTTGATGAATAGTGAAAATAGTAAATTTAATTGAAAACAACTTTTTTAATAAAAATAATTTATAGTGGTTAATTATACATTTTAATGGTTTTTAAGTGTAATTAGATTATATTTTTATAATTTTATCCAATTTTCGTCATTGGAATTAATTTTACTATTTAATTGAACATAAATACATTTGAATCTTTTGATAGTTTTTATTTCCTAAAAACCAACTTTCTGGTTTTGATAAAAGGAATAATTTTTCAAATAAATTAATAGAACTTCTATGTTTCAAATTTGTTAAAATATACATTATTTTTGAATTTTTAATATCAAAAAAATTGGGTGAATTTTTTGGTATTTTCTTAAGAACATTTATTTTTTGTTAAATTGGGAAAAACACAGCATTATTAATTAAAGGTAATTTTTTTGAAATAATTATTTTTAATTAAAATTTATTTTAAACTAAAAATATATATATAATACCAATATTAGTCCAATGTGATTCATTGAAGTTATTTTATAATAAGATTAGATATATAAAATTTTATTGAACTTTTTACCATCTTTTACCAACCAACTAGGCACATTTGCATATTTGCATAATTTTTTATTTTACAGCTTCAATGAATTGAATTTCAAAAATCCGAGAGATAATGATAAATAATTAAGTAAAATTTGGTTCAAAGGGATGAAAATAATTTTTGGTGAATAGTAACTTTTGCATTTTATTAACCATGGTTAAAGGTAAATAGGGTAATTAAAGGTAAAATGATATTATAATTATACTAACACAAGTCCTAATTCTATTGGATAAGTTTATTTTTAACAAATTAAACCTTAGGAATAAAATATGATCCATTTTGATCCACATGGTTTAGATTATGAAATTTATTATTATTTTATTTAAAGAAGAGTTAAAAGTGTTAAATTCAAATATTATTAACTAAACCATTTTTAATATAGGGTTATAAATAAGATAAATTCTACTATAAATATTAATTTGAAATCTAAAAAGACTTTAGAAATCATGGTATTTTATTTATAATTTGTAGAAATTTAATATTTAAATTTAATTATGAGACATTGTTGATGCAATAATTACTTTATTAATGAAAGATTAAAATAATAAATATTATAAATATAAAAATAAATTTAAATTGATAGTTTTGATTCATTGCACTAATTTTATAAGTTAAGATTAAATTTTAGGGTTTATTTATGTATTTTTTCGATGTAATCATGTTTTTTTGACTTTCACAAAAACCAAATACTAAATAGTGTAAAAATTGACATATATGAGTTTTTAAAACAAATACTATATTATTAAATGATATAATATTTCTTAAAATCTAAGGTTTGGAAAAAGGACTTATATAATGATATATAAGTTATTAAATAACCTCATGAGGTTATCTTGTAATTTTATAGTATCTTTATTAACCATGTAATGTAAAAATACAAGAAGACATAGTAAAAGTTAAACTATTTAACTAAGAATTAAATCTAAATTATATGGTTAATATGGTGACTTAAACTTCTCTAAAATTTATTTGTTGAGAATATTTTGATCCATACCCACCTTAGTCTCAAAATAAATCATTTTATATCCATTAGAAACCAAAAATTATTTTATAATAAAATAATATTCCAAGATTTTCCTAAAGTAACTCTCACCTCTCTAATAAAATGGTACTTCCCCTTCTCTTATTTAAACACCTCCATAGCCATTTTCCTCTGCCAAACCCTAATCAAGTATCCTCCCAACTACCCTCAATTCAACCTAGAGGCCTTGCGTTGATCATAATTCCAACCAAAGGAGACCTTTTGATCAAATCAAAAGGATGCACCCAAAGAAGAGTTAATAATTTCCTCACCTCTTTCAATGTTCTTTTCTCCTTCCACATCCTATTTTTTGTGTTGTTTCCACACCAAAATAACAACTCCAGTACCTTTTATATATTGTGATGAGAATATAAATATGGTACAACATTATTCATTATTCTATCCATCCTATTAATGAATATGTCACTATAAATGTGTACGTACGGCTTATCGTCTCCACGTCGTGGGGTAGTTTGTAATTAAACACATATTTATTTAGATGGGTATAATAATGAAGTTTAATTGGTTTAAATAAGAAATATAAGATGTTAATTATTCTGTATATGTAATATTCCATCCAATTACATAATATTTCACTATCAATAGATTGATATTGTCACACATGTGTACGTACGGATTACCATCTCAATGAATGTGATGAGATTCATTCAACATCATAAACATTCAAGAATAATATTCATTTTATGATTAAAAATAATGTGTAATATCTTAACATCATTATGGATATGAATCAAATACATCAAATCCATTACAAAAATGACATAAGTGACAAAACATATAAAAGAAAATGAATCAGACAACAACTGAAATAATGGTAGTACTGAAATATTATTAACAATGTAATATTAGAAGATCATATATGATATTATATTTATATATTTGATACTTTTATAATTTAATGACAATAATTTAACTATTATACATGAGTTTAATATACCCTCTACTAAGGAAAGGTACTAGGTAAGTGTTTTTTATCTCTCTACTTATTTCCGTGAGATTTGTTCTATATTTCTACTATTTCCTTTTCTGTGGTCTATATACTCCACATGATTGTATTATTTGTGTAATATAATTTAATTTATGGGTATTTAAATAATCATTGTATGATCCTTCTTTTATAGGGTGTATATTTTGTAAGTTATGAAATTTGTAATGGAATTTCTAATTCAGATTTCCAGTCACTGGGTTATACAGAAACTTCATTGATTATATTACTCTAAGATTACGTGTGAAATCACGATTTATTTATTTATGTAGTAATTCTAACTCCCCTTTGTGTTGATATACTTCTGATACACATAATCACTCCTTTTATAAATTCTCAAGTCATCGATATGATCTTGATTAGAGTAATCTTAACTCAATTTCAATTCATTGAGTTAAACATCAAAGTCATTGTTGTTGTTTTTAAAATAAAATGTGTGAATGTCCTCTAATTTATTTACACTAAATATACAATCATATTGACTATATTGATATTTTTCACACATAATTAGGTCCTTGTATTATCCTTAACCTAATTATAAAATCTTTATAAGGTACTTTAACTCAATTTACATTCCATTGTGGATTCTTTGTTGTTATGCACCAATTCCTTTTTAAATGGGGTACATACTATAATTTGACATAGTATAGCATGAATCCATTTATTCTCATGATATTATAATTTTTTATTAACTCAATTATTTTTATTCAATCTTTTCTCATTTTGATAGGAACTCTTACTAAAATATCATTTTAGAAGTTTTAATGATTTATTTGACCAAATAATTCTCATTAATTTCCATGTTTTAAAAATGGTTCTAAGGACTTATTTATATGGACATGAATGTCTAAAAAATTCCTTTAAAATTTTTCAATGTGTTATGGGATACTTTGATTCAAATATCTATTTTTAACAGCTTCTTGATAAATAGTGAGACATTTAAATGCTTTCTTGAGAATGGGGATATTTCTCAAAAATAGAATTACTGATTATTTAAATCTATGTCAATATCCTTCATTACTATTGATTGAGGCTGATTTAATATAATATAATCTTACATAGTGTATTGAATGATTTATTTCTGGCTGTGGATGTTCTATTTTTATACCATTTTTGAGTTTTGGTTATAGAATTGAAATTTCTTATGCTATTTTTAATACGAATTTTTAGATAATGTTTCTCTATTTTCATATGAGGAATTAATTAGACTTAGGAATGACAGGTGGAGCCTGCTATAGCTCCTTGAGGCATCGGTAGGTCTAATGAGACAAACTACTATCTTGGCATGAGGCCTTGACAAAATATTTATTTTTAGTAATGTAATGAGGCCTTGACTATGTGGTCATGTTATTTTGGCATTATGCATTATAAAATTATGAAATTAACTACTGATAGAACATGTTATTATTTGGCTAGTAGAATATCCATGATAATAATAAAATGGAATTATTTGATTAATATTTTCATTATTATGATGAATTTTATGTTTACAAGGATTTTGTTTCAGTAATATACATTTCCTCAAATGTTTATGCTTACTTATGAATAATTTTTCTATATTGTTATCCTTATTGAGCATTGGAGCTCACCCCTTTCTATGTTTTATTTTTTTCAGATTTCAAATAATTATATTATTACTAACATGTGGTTATAAGATATGGTATATGAGTGTGTTAAAATGAGACACAATGTTTTTATTATACATTTCATAATGCAATGTAACACTTATGTATGTATCTAGTAGTTTTATGTCTACTAAATTGATCATTATTTTAGTATTTGATCCCTTGTGGCCATTTTAATGTTATGTCATAATGCGCTGACTCTGGGTAACATGGGTCAGGGCGTTACAAAACATTTCCCATATTTACCCTTACTGAACATTCAAGATCACTCTTTCTTATGATTCATTTCCCTAGGTTGTGGATGAATGTTTTAGGTAGTATTAATTGAGGGTAATATCATTGTGGGATAAATTGAATATCTTTCACTAGGTTAAATGATTTTCTTTCATGATTCAAAATACACTAAATTAATTCAGTTCTAAGGAATTTACTTCTGTAATATGCTGAATATTAATATAATATTATGTTGTATCCATGTATGTTAACCCTGATTCTCTATATTAACAACATAAAGTATCAATTTATATTGGTTTAAACCCCTATATTTTACCATAATTAAGTTCCTAAGGTGGTTTAAGAGGATAGATGAGTGTCTAAAAGGTTTATGATTAGGATTTGGGACTCCCGAATCTACTTCATTCCCATTAGTAATCTAGTACAACACCCACGACTAACTGTTGGACAATCAGTAGACATAAAGTTCAACATTGTATTATTG
The DNA here is from genome assembly GCA_963277665.1 of Viscum album. NCBI lineage: Eukaryota > Viridiplantae > Streptophyta > Magnoliopsida > Santalales > Viscaceae > Viscum > Viscum album. The sequence goes on along the minus strand of CAUJRU010001321.1, from coordinate 61,002 downwards.
CATGTTTTTTTAGATTTATATAGTTTTTTGAGGGTAGGTTTTATTTTTGCACCTTTTCACCCATAGACCTCACTCAAATTACTTCATCATGAATTGTATAAAAACCCTCTGATGAGATCTCCAAAACCTCGTCTTCTACTACCATGATGAAACCCCTCTAATTCTTATCAATTCTTCCTTACATTCAATGAATTTGATATATGTATTTAAGGTTATCATTGTTCTTCCCTGTGTTCCTCTTTTAATTCTCTTTTATTTGAGTTTTTGTAATTTAAGCACACATTTCTTATTTTAGGTATTTTTTTTGTTATTTAATTTCCTCCAAATCGTATATAACTAGAGGTTGATACTCTAGAAATATAAATTTTCATACCTATGATAATTTTTTTACAAGATATCCCAAAACAATTCACTATTTTATTGAATGTCACATGTATGTATTCATGCCATTTTTTCATAAATTGGACATTATTCCTAAATTAAAATATTTTAATCCCTAAAATATGATTAAAAACCATTAGTAGCCTTGAAATAACCCTTTTTAATTTCAAATTCATACCCTGTAAACCCCATTAGGCTAACCATATCCTATGTATTATTTAGATGATATTAAAGGGATATTTGAGTGGTGTTATAATCTTGAGAATTGACCTTGGGTATAAATAAAGGGTTATAAGTATGTTTTTCATGGAACATGGTTACACATTACATAATGACCCTTTTTAAATTCTCTAATTAGGTAAAATTTCTTCTATCCCCATGATAAATGAAACACTTATGTCGGATTCTTGACATCACATCATATTTTGATAATAAAATTATTTTTCTTAAAATTGAAAATAGTGTAAATTATGTTGACTTTGGAATTGGTAAAATGATACATGATTAGGATACATGGGTATATATTGGATAATATATAAATATAATAATTCCAAGAAGATATCATTAGATTCTACATGATACCTGATGTTGAATGGGTGGGAATTTCAGGATATGCTCCCTAAATTTCATATGATACATGATATTAAATGATAGGGAATTTTGGGAATATCTCCTTAGATTACTTATGTTATGTTATTCTAAATGAGTGGAATTACAAAATGATATCCCTGGATTCCATATAGTATATAGGTGATTAGTGCTAGGATTACAAGCTTGGATTCCATATGATACATAATTATTGGGAATATTGGGTTCAGTACATGGATTCCACCATATACATGATATTCTATAATGCTTGTATAGGGGCGTGGATTTTGTTTGATGACCATAGTTGGAATAACCATTACATCATGATCAAATACATATGGCACTGACTAAAGATGTTATGTTTGACTTAGGATTCATCACAGATCCCAAGGATTTATAATATTTCATTTCATTTATGTATATAATTTGTTGTTTATTTTATGTTATACCTTACCATCGACATTATTTTCTTGTACTAGATATCATTTTAGACACCGTTGGTAGTTTCATAATATTTCATACTCACATTCGTCTTATGCCTCCATTGGTTAACCTAGTACACTCTACAGATGTAGTCATAAACAATGGATATTTTCTAAAAGAAGATTCTTGTTTTGGGGCTAGGATGGATCTTAAAAATAGGGGTTGGGAATATAATCGAGCTACTTGGGTTGTTTTTGAGTTTTTTACCTTTTATTGTGATTATTATTTTTAAATTTATTTTTTTTATTCTAACATGTATTACTCACTTGTGGGAAAATAGACTAGTTTACTGTGTCAGGGGTAATATGATTATCTACTAACTTCTTTATTCTTTGCTATATTTTTTTATGTATGGATAGATGATACATTATATATTTAAAATTTTTGTTTCACAATATGATGATGGTGGAAGAGTTTCTTTATAGTAACCTCATGAGACCTTATTGATAGTCGATAATCTCAAGATTATCCGTAGGCTTGATTGATGTTCTACAATGCACCAACATGAATCATCCATGATGTGGATTATAGGGAGGGGTGATAAAAAGTGGTATTAGTTCCCTTTTTCATTGTATGGTTATTTTGGACCAGTATATATGGAAAAAGGATGTGTTAGGTTTTATTAATGAGCTCATACATGAGAGTATGTGACCCATGTATAGGGGAATATCAAATTCACTTAAAATTCTATATTTTTCTTCATTTTGGAAATTATATTTTATTTATTCCCTCCATTATTGGTGAACTTTATTGTGGTATTATTTATTAAGCATATTTTCTGTCAAATTTCATTCTATAAATATGTGAGTCATCGTGTGTAATCATGTAAAATATTAATTCATGTATTTGATATGATCTCATAATATTATTTACCATGTAATAGTGTTTTGTGGATTTATATAGTCTAATAATCAATGTATTTGGGGTTTAAAAATATTTTCACATTAGTATTATATATATTTGATTCTGTAATAGGGTAAATTTTGGTACTTCCAGTACATTGATCACGTTAAATGATTGGTTGTGATATTTAAATTTGATTCCATTAAAAACTTGTAACATGTTTTTTCTCTATAAAATGGTTTTCAATTCTATATATATCAAAAAAAATTCTATGAAACCTTGAAAATTTTTCACATAAGTATATAATAGTAGAAAAATTAAATGGATAAAATGACTTACAAACATATTATTGTGACATACCATAGTATGGGTAGATTTTGTTTTGTAAAGATATAGGATTTAGATGTAAAATATTTTAGGTGTATATAATAATTGGGTGTTGTTCTTCTTACTTAACTCCATTAATTGTTATATTAAAAACTATCATATTAATGTTATTTGAGATTTTGGTTTTGGATTTCAGTGAAATTACTCTATATCAGCCCCTGTTTGAGGTTATGGAGGGTGAATATTAGAATACCATAGATTGTGTCTGGTCATATTCCCAAGTGGTTCTAGATATAGTTTCAAACAATAATATATGGGACATTTTATTTTGAGTAGATATGTTATTTTGATGCATTATCCCCAAATTTATACTTATAAATATAATTTTAAAACTAATTTTTAGCTATAATGTCCATTGGGGATGGTTTCATACATGTAATGTACTTCTAAATGGAGTCTGTTCAGACTATATATGATCATCATGAGTCCATTATGGTAAGGACAATGAATTTAATATTTTATTTGTATCATGTATTATCAAAATGAGAGTGGTAAATTTTAGTTATGGTTGGGAATCAAATTGGGAAGAGCTAGAAGGACATTGATATTCACTTCTTTTATCATTTCTTTTCAAATAACCAGAGGGGATATAGGGAAATGGACAACTCATAGATTAATCTGGGGATTATGTTATTCATGTATTTTGATAACTATATTATATAATTGAAACACCACACACCTAGGATTTAATATTAAAATTAAACTCAATCATAATAGTTTGAAGATATGTTATGGACTGGGATATTAATTCAACTAAATATCTTCCAACTTATCTATTTTTCTATTTTTGTAAACTCGATAAATATTTCATAATGGGTATTAAGATATTGTAAGTGAAATGTTATGAATCTTCCACAATGACCAATAATGGTTCATCTGGTCGATTGAGCTACTGATACAATGGGAATCTCCATGTTAGTAGTGGTAAGAGAGCATGAGCAGTTGTTCACCATAGTGTCACAAGTGTGGTATGATGGTACATAGTATTCTGAGTGTGGACTAGAACTGTTGGAGTGAAGAGTGATATGAAATATGGGTCACCACTAGAGGGGTTTTAGGATGATGAAAATAGTATCAATTGACGATAGATTCAGATTAGTGATTGTATATGAGGCAAATCGACTACACCGTGTAAAGTGGGAATATGGAACTCTATTGGACAATTTAGGAATGGAATAGTAAATGAAGAATATGGTCATGAGATGTAGTTCTATCAGGGAAATTATAACATTATAAGTCAGAATCGATCATAGGTCCATGATTCAAGAAAGTTACATTCTATGAAACAAGCTCTTGGGGAATAGGTTATTGGATCATCTATAGTCTGATGTGTGATCATAATAACATCCTCATAACATGTAATTTATATCATAAAGGGGAATATAACTCCTTTATAACATCATGGTTTTTTGAATGATTATTATTTTCTATGGGGTAGTTGTATGGAATTTGTTCTACTTTCATTCAATTTGGAGTTTGATTAGAGGAGATTTTATGGTGTTGGGAGTCTGACTTTGACATTGGGGTCCCCAGTTCCTATGGTTTCTCTGTGTCATAGAGATGTTTGGGTTTTACCTAATTCTTATTATATACTTGTTCATTCTATTCATAGAAAATATTGATCTCTATCATTTTCAATGTATATTCACAACTCCATTCGGTCATTATCATGTAGATTATGGAGAATAGTATGTTCAAATCAGTTGGGTAGGACCCAGTACTGAGTAGGGGAGAGGTCACTACCTATGTTATTGGTATAGTATTATATGACTAACAGTTTTAGGTGGAAACCATTTCTATTATATTGTATTAGTTCTAGGATCATTTTTAGAGGAATTTTCCTACATACCTCCCAAGTGGGGGATCAAATTCATGATTCGACTAACGTTGGGTGTATAGACTATTTCTATTGTACCCTATTGTATGTATCTTGATGAGTAATGGGTACAAAAGATGTAGTTATTAGACTTGAGTCCATGGGGTTCATTAGGTCGAGCATGCCTTTTTAGGGATCTCTGGTTCTTTTTTCTAAAAAGTAAAAAATTTTCTTACCTTTATACATCAATAATATAAATATAAATCAGATCCTGATTAAGAACCAACAAATTCTCCATTATATAAAGTACTTATTCGATAAATTATGAGGAACATGGGTGTTATTTATTGTTTATTTGAAATTTATGTGTCAACATGTGAGGGTGATACCATTAAATGTACCTAATATGACATAAATGAGTTTATATTGTTCGAATGAATACTTGGTTATACTGTATATATTGAATAATGCACCAGCTACAGTCATGATACTAATTATTCAAGTATTTCACCAAATTTGGAGGTTGTCTTAGGCTTCCTATGGGAGACTTACTGAAATTAAAATCTATAAAACTGTGATATTGGGATGGAGCTAGTTTTATTTTTGGGGAAAATTAAATTTGAACTCAATGTTTCTTTTAACCCCAAGAAGGTTATATCTCTGGTTACATGGGAATAGCCTGATAATGTGTTAGAAATATCGAGCTTCATGGGATTTTTTGGGTAATACATGGGGTTTTATTTAAGAACCCCCCCCCCTTATATTAGTTCCTATGATGAGAAAGACCATGAAGTTGGAGTATTTCGAGTGTGTTATGTTTTTTAAGGATGACTTTTAGGAGATAAAGAATAGAAGAATCCTAGAACTGATCAGGAACCAACCTAAGAAAGATAGAGAATATATTGTACAGTGCGATGAATCATAATTTGATCTTAGAGAAATTCTGATGTAGGGAGTTCATGGGGTGTCTTATGGGTCTATATTGTTAATGAAAAATAAATGGGAATATCATATACATGACCTCATGTTGGTATAAATACTCAATTTGCTAGGATGATGATTATATCATATACTGGGTAGGAGGATCATATATTAAATGGACCCAAAAAAGAAATATATATTTAATATCACAATGTTATTTTATTTATTAACCTTGAATCAATTTTTAATATTTCATATTTTTTGGACTTTATAAAGAGACCCTATCCTTTTACACATATTAATACATGATTTTAAGCATAATGAAACATCAAATTACAATCCAAGGATCTCGGATTATATTTTATTTGAAATATTAGCTACATATTTAAAAATAATGAATAAATATTTTATTTAACATCTATAATGATCTCAAAACATCCATATATCTCCTATAACTATATATGATAACCTAGAGAATACATGAACAAAAGTGAGGAGGTAAAAATATATGTAAGGAAATAAGTGTTGATGTAAAGACCCGTAAATTTCAAGTATTTTTTTCTTAATTTTCTTTAGAATTTTACAAGAGCGTAGTTTCTGACAACGCCTGATTACGAGGCCCGGTGTGCCCGGAATCAATTTCCGAAGTTTGGCTCGGGTACATTCAGTGAACGAACGAGCGGGTTTTTCTAACTTTTGAACCGGTGCTCGGAATCGAATTCTGAGGGCACCGATGGAATCGCAGCGCTGGTATTTGCTTAGAAACACCTCTTCCGGAGTTGTGTTTGCTCGGTTGTGGTTTTAAATTTTTGGTGTTTAGGTTAAGAAATAAAATAAAGTTGTACGACAGTTTTATTTCATTTCACTGAAAGCCGCTTAAAGACCACTTTAAGCTACATAAGCTAGGTTGAAGCAGATAGGGTGCAATTCAAAATATCCTACCCACTTGGTAGGATATTTGTGAGGTGGGACACACATGAGCCCCACCGTTTCTTTTCTTCTTAAGTAACGCACCCGCACCCCCCTATTAAACGAAGTCAACCGACGCGTTACCTTATCTTCTTAACGCTTCTATTTAATTGGGCAGTTAAGTTTTACAATTAATTCTTTGAATTAATAGTTTGTTACTTATCTTTGTTTTTCAAATTCTTTAGTTGATAATAAAATAAGATGAGAACTTATTTTATTATCTAGTTGTTGAGTTAACCTTTGGAGAATCTCTAATGATCTTCATCCTCCTTTGCGAAGAACATGAATAATGCGAAGAACGTCGGCCTCCGACGAAGGGCGACGATGAACGCCAACCCCCCCCCCCCCCCCGGAGATCGACGACGTGACACCGAAGACTCTCCTTCTGCGACGTTCTTCTGCGACATTCCTTCTTCCGCAGCAAGTCTTCGAACATCCGTTTGAGATCGTCGACGCGACGCCTTTCCGCGACGACGTGACGCCCTTCCGCAACGCAAAAATCCTCCTGTTCTGCAACGGCCGATTCCGCGAAGAACCTTCTTTCAACGACATTGAGGTAGGGTTTTTAACTGAGGATAATAATACCCCTTTTTCCTCGGATATTTTCTTTTGAAAATAAAGAACGCGGATCAACTCAATATTAAGTTGATCTGCCAGAAGTTTGGTTATGGGATGAGTATTCTTGATTTCGGGAAATCGGTAGGGGTTTTATCGGGAATGATTTAACCCTTTTACTCCGTGGATGTTTCCGTTCAAAAAAAAGAACCCAGTTTCATAAGAACAATTTTAATTTAATAAAATTGTTATTTGTTATGTTTTCTATGTGTTGATTATTCTTCCCAATTTTTATCGCCTAACACGGAGGGTGCGGGCCAAACGAACTCGGCCTGACAACCCTCCGCAGTTTTTCGTTGTTGTGCGGATTTGGCGGGCGACGACAAAATGTGCCGCAGGGGTGATTTGATGTTTCTGCAGTGAAGAACGGGACCCGGGAGGAGCAGTGGCGTAGACGGGAACAGAATCGGACCACCGGAGCGACTCCGGTGGCCCGCGGAAGCCAGCAGCGGCGCCCCGGCGCGCCGCTGGAGGGAGGCACCGCGGGTGAAGCCGCAGTGGCGGCAGCGGCGCGGGCAGACCCGGGACCGCGCGGGTCTGGCACACACAGGATGCGGCTTTGCCGCGTCCGTTGACCAGGGCGGCCCCCTGCGGGGGTCGCGGAGTTGTCACGCGGGGGCAGCCCGTCCCCCGCGTTGCTCGGCTGCTCGGCCGAGCCGAGCCGGGCCGGCTGGCCGGGCCAGGCCGCGCCATGGCCGGACCGGACCGGGTCCACCCGGGTCGGACCGGGTCGGGTCCACCCGGTTCGGCCGACCCAGGGGGGTCGGCCCGGGCCCAGACCCCCCGTCTTCGGACCGTTTTCGGTATTTTGCCTGTATCCTGAGCTACGGGCCTCCGAACAACGCGGCGATGCAATCCTTGGATCGAGACGGTCGTTTCGGAATATTACACTCAAGGTTTCTGGATACTTTGGGTTCGGCCGGGTTGGTTCGAACACGAACCAACCGGGCCCTCGGAGCGGAAACGCTCATATCTTGAGCTTCGGACGTCCGATTGACATGTTGCCGACTTTGTTGAATTCCGCTAAGTGAGACTGATCTTTTGGATCACTCCGCCCGAGGTTTGGACGCAGGTGGAGTACGGTCAGATTGGTTTGCCTTAAAACTCAACCGTGCCCCTGGAACGAAAAAGCCAATAACTCACAGACCGGGCGTCCGATTGACACGCAGTCTGTCTCATTGAATTCCTCTTGAAGAGATGGAACTTTTGGAATACTTCGCCCATGTTTTGGTTGTTGTTGGATAGTTTCTGGGTTGGATTGTACCTGAAATCCAACTGGGCCCTTAGAATAGAAAAGCTGACATCTTTCAGACCGGACGTCCGTTTGACGAACCGTCAGTGGCGTTGGTGATCACGTTGAGAAACGGTCCTTTTGAGTATACCCTGTGGGAGTTCGGGGTACAGTTGAGATATGTCCGGGTTGGTTCGCACATGAAACCAACCGGGCCCCTGGGACGAAAAGGCTAGTAACTCACAGACCGGTCGTCCGATTGACGCGTCGTCTATTGTGTTGAGACCCCTATGACGAGGCGGTCCCTTGAGATACTTCTTCTTGGAACCTTGTGATACGTGTAGTAGTGACCAGAAGATCATGGAGCGGACCCTCCAGGAGACGAGCATGTGGAATACGGAGACCGTGTAGCTGGCTGAGACATGACGACTGCTTGACCGATCGACTCGGCGTGTTTCGGATAGCCCAGTGGGGAGCGCTTGGTTGTAGCGGCAGACCCACGGCGGAGGAGCGCTTGGTTGTAGCGGCAGACCCGCGGTACTCAATAGAAGGAGTACCTCTGGAGGCTCTGAGGGGGAGCGCTTGGTTGTAGCAGAAGACCCATGGCAGAGGAGCGCTTGGTTGTAGCGGCAGACCCGCGGTACTCAACAGAAGAAGTACCTCTTGAGGCTATGAGGGGGGAGCGCTCGGTTGTAGCGGAAGAACCATGGTGGGAAGCGCTTGGTTGTAGCAGTAGGCCCATAGTACTCGACAGGAGGAGTACCTCAGCAGTCTTATGTTAGTGAGCAGTACCTCGGAGTCGTGACAGGACCACTGTACACTCCAGAGATGGGGCTCTTCAGCAGTTGCGGTTTCGATAATGAAAATCCTGGTTTGAGCTGAGACTTTTGGACCATATGTTTACCTCATGTTTGAGATGGGTTACTTGATAACTTAGGTATATTTATGGGCATATACCTGGGTAGTGGTTATCTGTTGTTTTCTCAATCCTTGTGTTTCCTCAGGATTGAGATGGGTTTACTTGATAACTTATGTATATGTATGGGCATATACCTAAGTAGAGTTTATCTATTGAGATCTTCTTTGTGGTTATCCTTGTTGGTTTTAGTGAGTCCTTGAGGGTCTCGGGGTCCCTACTGAGTATCGTTATACTCACCCCTGCACGGTCTATGCCCGCACCTCGTTGTGTTGGTTGCAGAGGACGGGCAGTGCTGACGGAGGCCGAGTGTTCGAGGACTAGACGGTACCCGGAGGTGGACTACACGACGAGTCAGTAGCCGGAGGTGGACTACACGACGAGTCATTACCCGGAGGTGGACTACACGACGAGTCAGTACCCGGAGGTGGACTACATGACGAGACGACACACAGAGGAGGTTGACGGGGGAGAGCGTTGAGGATGCTATCTGTACCTACCCTTCAGGTAGGATCCGTGGTGGACGACCAGCAGCTGCTCCATCTATATCTACCCATTAGGTAGGATCCGACGAGGATGACCCAGGAGCTGCTTCCTTTCTTCCAGCTATTTTCTTTTTCTATTGTACTTTTTTCGATTGTAGTTGTATTTTCATTTGGGTTTGTATTCTGGCCCATTTACTTTTTAGCACATTCTTTTGTACTTAGTGTTTTTCTTCTGCTTGTGCTCTGTAGTGTTTTGTTTAATTTTATAAAGGCAATGCCTTCCCAGTTATCTAGATTTACGCCTTTGGTGCTAGTCGCCAGCCCCCTGGCCTATGGAAGGCGGGCTTGGGGTAGTCATGGCCCGGGCCCCAAGGACGGGTCATGACAAATTGGTATCAAAGGAGTTCGATTCTACCGCAGAACTTGGGACTCCGATATTTTTTCTCTTTCTGTGAATCAATAGTGTTAAGAGTACCGAGTGTGGTTTTCAGTTCAGGGAGTCAGTGTTGGTGAGGGCGGCCGACGTATCCATACACCAGGACCTTGACAACCGATTTCCGACTCTGTGAACGAAAACACTGATTGCTTGTGTGTTCTCAGAAGTTTTTAAATGTCAGCTCAAACCAGGTCAGCTCACCAGGTATAAACGTTTGACCATGTCACGTTGTTTCTTTTAGGATGCCTTTTCACGGACGACCATCTAGAGCCTAGAGGGACGTGCGTACTGACAGCTTGTCGAGCGACGAGGCTTCGGTACAGGGCCCTCTTGTAGTTGAGGCACCAGCGGAGGTACCAGCGGTACTACCATACGTTGGGCCACCGATGCCACCTGCCCCAGCAGTAGGCGATGCACGCCACTTGAGCGCGCTGCACGAGTTCCAGCACCAGAGACCACCCAGGTTCCGGGGAGAGACGGACCCGCAGGTGGCTGAGGATTGGCTGGAGGCTGTGGTGAGAGTCTTCAGGCTACTGGGGATGCCGGCAGACCTCATGGTGATCTTTTCTTCCAGCCTTCTTCGGGCAGCAGTAGGCAGGTGGGGGGAGCCACTTGTTCCAGTTTTGAGATGGGATGGCCTTCACATGGGAAGGCTTCGAGACCTTCTTCATGGTGGAGTTTGTTCCAATATCTCTACACCCCGAGCATGTTCATGAGATGATGCCTTTGCCGCGTGTTTTTCGATCAGTAGTCGAGTCATCTGTGGGCAGTAGACAGATGATGCGGAGGTCCAAGAGGGCTATAGCTAGCCGTACAAGGAGTAGGAAGTGTTATGAATGCGGCGGAAAGGGTCACCTGGCACATGACTGTCCGACTCCTTGTGCAGTTGATCCGCAAGCTTTGGAGGAGCCACCGAGGCAGAAGTAGCGGCGGGTGCTTGAGCAACAGCCGAGCAGTGGACAAGGCAGTAGAGCTCTGGGAGCAGGTGGACAGGAGCGGAACTAGTGGATACGTCCCTTGTACTCTAGTTCCATTTTGCTATTGTATTCGTGTCTTTGTACTTTGAGATGCAATAATAAAAGGACACTTATCTTTGTTTGCTTTCATGTCCTTTTGTTGGGTTGATACTGAGTGGTCTCAGTTAAACTGTTGACCTGACCCTCACATTTGAGATTTCTACTGGAGGTGACCCAGTGACCTCACACTGATGCCGACAGTGTGACTCGACCCTTGGAGGAGAGAGTGATAGTTGGATCTCTTAGTAGTTACGTCGAGGCCTTACGACGTCATCCATGGCATGAATGCATCATTCATGTCAGGATTGACTGTATTAGGCAATAGGTGTGGTTCATCCAGGGGATGAGACTGAGTTTCTCTTTTCGGCAAAGGAGAAATTTTAGCAGCTCTTCCAAATCATAGGCAAAGAAGTTGCAGATCATCCAGGAGCAGATGAAGACTGCACAGTGCAGTAAGAAACAAGAAACTGGCGCTAGTCTTGGAGACTCGGGCATGTTAAATGTTTCCATAAGAAGAAGCTTAAAGGAAAGATGAGTCTGTGAAGCGGCAGACGTGGAGGCAAAGCTGGGAGAGCAGCATGAGGTGGTGTACATCTTAACATGCTACAACCACCTGCCTTAGTTATCCCCACCAGGCTCAGGGAGCTGGAGGTCGGAGGAAGAGTGCGGCTGCATGCGGTCAGGGAGTGTGACCCAATGTCTCTAAAAATGATTCAAGAGACAGTCTGTGTCCACTACTAGCTGTTGTAGTAACAGAAGTCGATATGAATCATTCCTCGCTTTCACAAATCTTGTCCCAGACCTAGAGTTTCTGGTAAGCCATGGACTTGACCCTCACTTCTGGAGATACGTTGGGAGGAGACTCGATAATCACACTTACGCCGACAGTGTGGTCAGACCCTCGAGGTGAGAGTTTCGGTTGGAATCTCTTGGTGGAAGCATCGAGGCCTTACGACGTTGGTTTGAGTATGGACTGGGCAATCACAGTTCATACAAAAATTGACGGTATTAGGAAAAAAGGTTGTGCTTTAACTACAACGTCGGGATGGGTTTTCCTTGGTCGGAAAAAAGGAAACCCCAGGCAGCATAGGATAAACTATTACATAGGAGGGTGTGACCGATCACTCTTGAGTCGGTCAACCTTACCCTCGTGGTAGCAGTCGTTTTGAGTTTCAGTTCTAACTGGAATTGGAAACCTCTGTAGTTCAAGGATGACGATCGCGTCCTTATACGGGTCTCACCTTGACGAGGTTTACGGAGATGTGGCCAAGGCGGCAAGTTATTCCTGAGCTTCAACGGACCTTTTCTAGGTCCTCAGCTGGGTAGGCGGGGTGGTTTACCGCTGACCCATCCACCTCAGTTGCCCCAGGTGCACGACGACATCCACGTATCTCAACTGAGGAGATACGTGTTCGACCCTTCGCATATCATCGACCATGAGGAGCTGAACGATGGCGATGAGGTGACTTCTACGGAGGTTCCTGTGGGGATCGAGGATCGACAGGAGCGGATCCTATGAGGACGGTTTATTCCTCTTGTGAACTTTCTTTGGTAGCACGGGAACCTCCAGGTGAGCACATGGGAGTGGAAGGCTCATATACGTGCTCAGTACCGCTTTGTAATCCTAGTTTGTGTTAAAGCTTTACGAGGACGTAAAGCCCTGAGGTGGGAGTGATGTAAAGACCCGTAAATTTCAAGGAATTTTTTTTCTTAATTTTCTTTGGAATTTTACAAGAGCACAGTTTTTGACGGCGCCTGATTCCGAGTCCCGGTGTGCTCAGAATCAATTTCCGATGTTTGGCGTGGGTACGTTCAGTGAACAAACGAGCGGGTTTTTCTAACTTTTGATCCGGTGCTCGGAATCAAATTCTGAGGGCACCGATGGAATCACAGTGCTGGTATTTGCTGCGAAACACCTCTTCCGGAGTTGCGTTTTCTCGGTTGTGGTTTTAAATTTTTGGGGTTTAAGTTAAGAAATAAAATAAAGTTGTACGACACTTTTATTTCATTTCACTTAAAGCTGCTTAAAGACCACTTTATGCTACTTAAGCTAGATTGAAGCGAATAGGGTGCAATTCAAAATATCCTACCTACTTGGTAGGATATTTGTGAGGTGGGACCCACACGAGCCCCACCGTTTCTTTTCTTCTTAAGTAACGCACCCGCACCCCCTATTAAATAAAGTCAACCGACGTGTTACCTTATTTTCTTAACGCCTCTATTTAATTGGGCAGTTAAGTTTTACAATTAATTCTTTGAATTAATTGTTCGTTACTTACATTTGTTTTTCAAATTCTTTAGTTGATAATAAAATAAGATGAGGACTTATTTTATTATCTGGTTGTTGTGTTGACCTTTGGAGAATCTATAAAGATCTTCATCCACCTTCGCGAAGAACGCGAAGAATGCGAAGAACGTCGGCCTCCGACGAACGGTGACGAAGAACGCCAAACCCCCCTGAGATCGACGACATGATGCCAACGACTCTCCTTCCACGACGTTCTTCTGCAATGTTCCTTCTTCCGCAGCAAATATTCGAACATCCGTTCGAGATCATCGGCGTGATGCCTTTCCACAACGACGCGACGCCCTTCCACAATAGAACGATCCTCTTGTTCCGCGACGGATGATTCTGCGAAGAACTCTAGTTCGACGATGTTGAGGTAGGGTTTTTAATTGAGGATAATAATACCCCTTTTTCCTTGGATGTTTCCTTTTGAAAATAAAGAATGTGGATGAACTCAACATTAAGTCGATCCGCAAGAAGTTTGGTTATGGGATGAGTATTCTTGATTGCAGGAAATCGAAAGGGGTTTTATCGGGAATGATTTTACCCTTTTACTCCGTGGATGTTTCCATCCAAAACAAAGAACCCGGTTTCATAAGAACAATTTTAAATTATTAAAATTGTTATTTGTTATGTTTTCTTTGTGTTGATTATTCTTCCCGATTTCTATCGCCTAACGCGGAGGGTGCGGGCCAAACGAACACGGCCCGACAACCCTCCGCAGTTCTTCGTTGTTGTGCGGATTTGGCGGGCGATGAAAAAATGTGCCGCAAGGGTGATTTGATGTTTCCGCAGTGAAGAACGGGACCCGGGAGGAGCAGCGGCGCAGATGGGAATAGAATCGGAGCACAGGAGAGACTCCAGCGGCCCGCGGATGCCACCGGCGGCGTGGGTTGCCGGCGCGGCTGCGCCCCGGCACGCCGCCGGAGGGAGCGGCTGCGGCTGAAGCCCCGGCGGCGCCAGCGGCCGCGCGGGTCCGGCGCACACCGGACGTGACTTTGCCGCGTCCGTTGACCAGGGCGGCCCCCTACGGGGGCCGTAGAGTTGTCACTCGGGGGCAGCGTGCCCCCCGCGTTGCTCGGCCGCTTGGCCGAGCCGATCCGGGCCGGGCCACGCCCTGCCCGGACCGGACCGGGTCCAGCCGGGTCGACCCGGGTCCAGACCCCCCGTCTTCGGACCGTTTTCGGTATTTTGCCCGTATCCTGAGCTACGGTCCTCCGAACGACGTGTCGTTTCGGTATATTACACTCAAGGTTTCAGGATACTTTGGGTTCGGCCGGGTTGGTTCGAACACGAAACCAACCGGGCCCTCGTTGCGGAAACGCTCATATCTTGAGCTTCGGACGTCCGATTGACGTGCCGTCGACTTTGTTGAATTCCTCTAAGTGAGACAGATCTTTTCGCTCACTCCGCCCGAGGTTTGGACACAGGTGGAGTACGGTGGGTTGGTTTTCCTTAAAAACCAACCGGGACCCTTGAACGAAAAAGCCAATAACTCACAGACCGGGCGTCTGATTGACGCACCGTCTGTCTCGTTGAATTACTTTTGAAGAGACGGAACTTTTGGAATACTTCGCCCCAGTGTTTGTTGCTCTTGGATAATGGCCAGGTTGGATTGTACCCGAAATCCAACCGGGCCCCTAGAACAGAAAAGCTGATATCTTTTAGACCGGACGTCCGTTTGACGAACCTTCAGCGTCGATGGTGATCACGTTGAGAAACGGTCACTTTAGTATACCCTATGAGAGTTCGGGGTACAGTTGATATATGGCCGGGTTGGTTCGCACATGAAACCAACCGGGGCCCTGGGACGAAAAGGCTAGTAACTCACATACCGGGCGTCCGATTGACGCGCCGTCTATTGTGTTGAGACCCCTGTGACGAGGCAGTCCCTTGAGATACTTCTTCGTGGAACCTTGTGATACTTGTAGTATCGACCAACAGCTCATAAATCAGACCCTCCCAGAGATGAGCGTGCGGAATACGGAGACCGTGTAGCAGGCTGAGACCTGACGACTGCTTGACCGATTGACACGGTGTGTTTCGGATAGCCCAGTGGGGAGCGCTTGGTTGTAGCGGCAGACCCACGGCGGAGGAGCGCTTGGTTGTAGCGGTAGACCCGTGGTACTCAATAGAAGGAATACCTCTGGAGGCTATGAGGGGGAGCGCTTGGTTGTAGCGGTAGACCCACAGCGGAGGAGCGCTTGGTTGTAGTGGCAGACCCGCGGTACCTAACAGAAGGAGTACCTCTTGAGGCTATGAGGGGGAGCGCTTGGTTGTAGCAGCAGACCCATGGTGGGAAGCGCTTGGTTATAGCAGCAGGCCCACAGTACTCGATGGGAGGAGTACCTCAGCAGTCTTAGGTTAGTGAGCAGTACCTCGGAGTCGTGACAGGACCACTGTACACTCCAGAGATGGGGCTCTTCAGCAGTTGCGGTTTCGATAATGAAAATCCTGGTTTGATATGAGACTTTTGACCTTATTTTTACCTCATGTTTGAGATGGGTTACTTGATAAATTAGGTATATGTATAGGCATATACCTGGGTAGTGGTTATCCGTTGTTTTCTCAATCCTTGTGTTTCCTCAGGATTGAGATGGGTTACTTGATAACTTAGGTATATGTCTGGGCATATACCTAAGTAGAGGTTATCTGTTGAGATCTTCTTTGTGGTTATCCTTGTTGATTTTTGTGATACCTAGAGGGTCTCGGGGTCCCTACTGAGTATCGTTATACTCACCCCTACACGGGCTATGCCCGCACCTCGTTGTGTTGGTTGCAGACGACGGGCAGTGCTGACGGAGGCCGGGTGTTCGAGGAATAGACGGTACCCGGAGGTGGACTACACGATGAGTCAGTACCCGGAGGTGGACTACACGATGAGTCAGTACCCAGAGGTGGACTACACGACGAGACGACACACGGTGGAGGTTGACGGGTGAGAGCGTTGAGGAGGCTATCGGTACCAACCCTTCAGGTAGGATCCGTGGTGGATGACCAGGAGTTGCGCCATCTATACCTACCCTTCAGGTAGGATCCGACGAGGATGACCCAGGAGCTTCGTTCTTTCTTCCAGCTGTTGTCTTTTTCTATTGTACTTTTTCAGTTGTAGTTGTACTTTCATTTGGGTTTGTATTCTGGCCCATTTACTTTTCAGCACTTTCTTTTGTACTTAGTGTTTTGCTTCCGCTTGTGCTCTGTGGTGTTTTGTTTACTTTTCTAAAGGGGATGCCTTCCCAGTTATCGTGATTTATGAATTTGGTGCTAGTCGCCAGCCCCTGGCCTATGGAAGGCGGGCTTGGGGTAGTCACGGCACGGGCCCCGAGGACGGGTCGTGACAGTTGGAATCATACACACACCTGGGTAAGAAAGCATAGCATAATGACATAAAAGGAATTGGAAATGAATAAAAATAATTAATATTAACATGTATAGCATGGGAACATATAATCTTGGAATCGTAGGAATTTGGAAACAAAATGCAACAAGACATAAACACGAGTCAAGGATAATATACAAGTCATTATAGACAAAGTCCCATAAAGAAATTAGGTTCAATCCCTATCCAAACATGATGTCTAATTAGACTAAACATTACCAAATTCATTGAAGAACTATCTTGGTTCACCCATATTAAAATATTCATGAATATGGGATCCACATAAAGATTAAACATAAGGGTAACCCATGCAATAAAATGGGAATGATAATCCCAACATAAGGAATAACAAATGATCTTATCATAAATGTTTACAAGAAAGTATTGATTCTTAATAGACATAGACATTCATAAGAGAATATAAGAATGGATCATGGTAATTTATGTCCAATAGATGTTTAAATAAGAAAAATTAAGTGTAACTTACCAGGTAAATATAGAATATAACATTTTCATATTTATTAATATTTCTGTATTAAATAACATTCTTTACTTTAAAGGGGATTTAATGTTCGATGGAGTACCTGATACGCTACAACAGGTTTCATTGAAATATTATGTTTCACACAACGTTGGGTCATAATGAAAAATAATTATATAATATTATTTTAAATGGTAGTTAACACCTAGCTGCTGTATTGGAAGTATGTAAAAAACTAACTACAATATGAATATTCATGTCTTTTAAATTTTTTTACATTTATCCAATAAATTTAAGAGGCTTAAAATATGAAAGATTCCAATTTTAAGCATAAATACTCTAATATTCATTAAAAGAAATATTTACCAAATTTTAATGGAAAACCTTCTTTAGATATAGTTTTGATAACTTTTTTATGTTCAATTTGACAATATAAAATTCTTATTTAGAATCGGGACATCATTATTTACATTGGGTATATTTTTGGTATTTTTTGGATAAAGTTAATTTTTTAAGGAATCGTGAAAAATGATGAATTTTAATTCAAAACATCAATTTAATTTAATTAACTGGTAAGGTTATAATATCTTCTTAATTGGTTTTAAAGTTTAATTATATTATATTTTTACCGTTTAATAAAAAAATTATTGGAAGTAATTTCACTTTGAAATTAGACATAAATAAGTGCCAATCTTTTGATTGTTATTATTTCTTCAAAACAATATTTTTGTTTTGACAGCAGAAATTGATTTTGAATTAATTTCTGCCACTTCTGTGTTCTAAATTTAGAAAAATGGTTTCCATATTTAAAATTAGTATGTAAAAATTTTATAAATCGTTAACTTTTATTTTCAGACATTATGAATACTTCAGTAAAAATATTATTTACCATTGTTAAAGGGTCAATCTGGTAAATAAGGGTAACAAAATATTATAATAATAATATTAAATTAAACTGACATGTGTCCTAATCTTATTGGATGATAACTTCACGACCATTGAAATACTTGGGTCGATTTTGGGACCCCATCGAGCCACTTAGTAGTGATAATGACACTTTATATTAATTAATTTAAAGTAAAGACAAAAATTACTTAAACATATATCTTTTAGTAAATAAATTCTTATATGGGGTTACATACGTTATCTCTTCGACTATAAATATTAATTTTAAAGATACAAAAAATTACATATAATGATATTTTTTTATAATTTCTAGACAAAAAAATAAATAAAATTATTTATGAAATAATAATAATGCAGTGTTTACATTATTAATGAATGTTTTAAATAAATAAGATTATAAAAATTAAAACAATATCCAAAACCTTTACAATTCTTATTGGATGATTTTATTTCAAACAAGACTCATCTTATCTTTCACTTTAATGAGTTTTTGACCTTTAGAACCCGAAAATCATTAAATAATAAAATGGTAGTTTTAATCGTTTCTAAAGAGTCCCTCCTCCCCTTATAAAAAGCCCTCACTTCTAACCAATTCTTATCAATTATAAAGACCCTTGGTTAGTCCAAACTCTACGCAATTAATCTCCTTAAATTCTTATCCTCCTTTTATAAGCCTTACACAGTAAATTAGGAAATTAAATTAAACCTTTTTTTTCAAACTGAAAGGAGATGCTTGATTTAAAGGTAACGTCTTCTCTTAAGATCTTTTGTTTTATTTTACTTCTCCAACCACATAATCTCTTTTTATTCCTTTATTTTATAACAAAACCCATAACATAAATATACTAGGTTGTTTTTAAGATATGTATTCAAACTACACTTACACACACCTCCACCTAATGGGTAAAGATCATAATGTTTCTGTGGACGGCGAACTACTACCTCACGAAATTATGATTGTTCAATCTTCTCCTACCACATCTTATGATGGCCATTAAGATGGAACTGTATTTATATATGAAATATATTGTATTTATATTTTTTATCTAATTATATATTTTTCATTTATAATATATCTTTATGGTTTCCATAGTGGGTAAATACGATAATTTCATTTGAGGAAGTGTGGACTACCACCCACTCAAAGTGATATGACTTGTTCATTCCATACATAGAATGTATAAAGGATGGAGTTAATGAAATTATATATGATATTATACTATAATTATAATATAAATATGTATCATTATGTTTTTATTCCATTAAATATTAAATATAAATGAAAGTGGTGTTCATGCGTACGTACAACCTACCGTCTCCATGAATAGTTCATTTCTTTTCTTTTCTCCAAATGTTTTAAAATATTATAAATACACACACATATATATATATATATAATTGATATATATTATATATATGATATATAAATCATGAATATAATTATGTAGATAAACATGAAAAAGGATCTTAATCAAGTATAAATTAACATTAGTTTATTTTTAAGGATACACAATAATGATCGAGTCAAGTCAGACACAAGGTAAGGGACTTCATCTTAATCTACTTTCATTAAGGCATATTTTGTTTTATACGCGTCTTTATTTTATATGTTATATAAACACCATTGATTTCTCATTTCATTCAAAGTGAATCTCTTTTCAATGAGGAGTTTCACTAAATGATAAAAAATAATGTTTCTTTTTAATGTAAGCAGTGACAACGACCTTTTCCACCGCCCCGAGTATTATTTAATCTTTGGCTTCCTTAACAAGATCTAATTATTTTAAAAGGAAAATAAATTCCATATTCTCTTTGAAATATTTTTGTATTCAAAATCATTTTGATAATGGACTCGTTATATCAATATATATTAAATGATATATTGTGATTAAAATGTGGAAATGTTATCTTTCCTTTATATTGTTTTATGTGTTATGAATATGTTATGGTTCTTGGGAATTGTTTACATATACAGGTTGTTCCATGATAAACCTAGGGCTAGTGAGCCTTAGATAGCTCTCCAATGCATTGGGTGACGTGATGGAGGTAAATGTGAATGTTTCTTCTAAGATATTTAAAGAAATATACTATGATGGGTATTCCAAATGTAATCCCTACGTAGCTGTGAAAGCAAAAATGTAAGTTTGTTATAGATTCCACAAGTTACCTTTATGATTTATTTTTTCTATGTGTTATTCATAAATATTATGATTTCAAGAAAAATGAGAATATTCTTGGTATGTATTTATGGACTAATGATATCTTTCTTTAAATTATAACCCTTACTGAGATTTTTATGCTCATCCCATGTTTTGAAAAAAAATTCACAGGACTTAAAGATGAATATGGTCAAAGATGGGATCAAGGGAAAGTCATGTTGTCTAAAACATAGAACTAGACATGATGCATTTTTTCAAGAGTTTTTATTTTATTAAAAAAAATGGAAACTAACTTGAATTGTCTTCTTTGTAATTTTTGAGATGTAATGTGATTGTTATGGCCTAATTCTCTAAAACTCTAAACCTAAAAAGATCCTCAATGTGAATTATTCATTTAATTCATGATTATGAAATGATTTGAGTCCTGATCCTTATATTAAGTGTTTAAGAAAACTTATTAATGAAACATTTTAGTGTGGTTTAAGGATGATATTACAGAATATTAATAGAAGAAAAGAAATTTTTCTTTTCATAAAACCAGAAAAGAAAAAATATCTTTTTTATAGATAAAATGAGTTATTTGATAAAAATAATTGTGGGTTGAAACCAATTATGTGGTGCACTTGGAAATGGGTAAGAAATCATGAAGTTCCCTTGTATCAGGTTCTCTTATCGGGAAGAATTGAAAAGGGAACCATTTTAAACCATGTATTTCCCCATGGAATATGGATAAACTGAAATATATATTTATATATGTGTGTGTGTTTGGAAAATAAACATATAATTCAAAAGAAATATATTCAAATAAAAAACTATTACATTTTGGTAATGATAGGGAAAGAGTATCCCAACGAAACAAATGGAGGTTTGGTTATAATCCCTTACATTGTGTCCAAAACAAGTATAAACATAACCTAAATGTCTTGAATAATATAATAAAATTCATTAATTAATAATTTTATATCCATTTCTACATGTTATTGATTTATTATAGTCTTATTGTATTCATTAATGGCCTTTTGATATGGTGTAATGTTAAATTCCATCATTCAGGAATGCTCGTTTTCTTAGTAATCATAATTGGTTCACCTATATTAGATTTTGTATGTTCATTTAATATAGAAATAGAAATAAAAAATTGAACAAGTATTGGCTGCATAAATCTCAAAAGATATTGGCTGGTTTATAATGAAACTTCATTACATATCATATATTGACCGCTATTTGGAACAGTTTTTCTTGGATTATATGGTTTTAGATGGTGTGTATTCTTTTTCACCCCATAGAGTTTGGAAAATAAGGAAATAGTGGAAGACAAGTTATAAAATTATTCAACATAATATTATTACACATTCCTCAAATTGACTGTCATATATGAAGAAAAATCATCGCCTAATGTACTTGCTGTGTAATTAACAATACATTCCATGTAATGTGTGATATTACACAAAAGATATATGTAGTGTCCCTAGTCATGTAGCATGTGTGACTACTAATTTATTACACGAGATGTAGATGGATTCACACATAGTGTAACCCTGTCCAACTCAATTTAGGTATACATTAAGATAGAAATTTCATGTTATTAAGAACATTTTTAATAATTAAAGTGAGATAAAACTATATGGAAAGCATCAAGCTACACAGGCCTTGTGATAATTTTTTATTTTCTCCTGGTTCCCACCATGTGATTTTAAACACATTGTGTGGAATTAAATAATTTAATAATAATTTAATCTTTAATTATTAAAATAAATGATATATATGGTCATCATATATTTTTTTCTACTTCACGAACATCACTAGTGGAGGATACTATGAGTATTATTCTCTTTCCATGTGGTCATACATTCTATGAAGACTACATTAATTAACCAAAAAAATATTATTCTCTATAAATCATGACATATCTTGTAGTGATATATCTGGTGTACATACGTAATATATGACAGTGACCCAAAAAAATGAATTCCAAATGTCAGGTCAAGTGAAAGTACATGTCTTTTATGTATTATATAATAGAAATGGGTCTATCCTGGTAGATATGGGTATATACCATGTTGACTATATTACATAATATATATATATATATTAAATTATTAAAAAAAGTTTAATTTTACGTGGATTGTATACTTCCTATTACATTTTTTATATTTCATATACATAACTATTTAATATTGAAATTAATTAATATATATTATTTAATATTACAGAGGAGGTTAATCTCAGGGACTGTTTGGAAAACTAAATAAAATAAATAAATAATGAATTAATAATACGAATAATTTAATAATTTTTGAAAATTAACATAAAAATTAATGAATTTAAAATAATGTTAAAAATATATAATTCTTAGTAATTTCATGTCAAAAAAAATCTAGTTCAAGACTGATCATTGTATTTTTTGGGCTTTTATTTAATGTAATTATTTAATTTAAGGGTCTTGTGAAAAACATTTATAAAATAAAATAAACTTATCTAAATATCATTCATCTCTCAATTATTATGTATGAGGCTTCATTCCAATGATTATTCTATACATTTCTAAGTACTAGTTTTCCTCATTTTCAAGTGAATAATAAATTATATTAGATGGATCTATCCCTAATAAGAGATTTCTTAAGACTCAATCTAGGGTGACACAGACTAGTTAGATAAAAAGTTTATTGGGGAAATGATGCAACTCAATCCATGTATTGGCTTAGGGATTTTTCCACATAGGGTCATGGTTGGTTGATCTCTTACATGGTAATCCAACCTATATTAAAATTAGCATGGTCTGATCACATAATTATAATATTTTTCATATATATTAATTTATTTATATATTATATGCCATGTTTATGTAACTATTATACATGATCACCTAATATAAATAATTTATGAAGCATATTAGATGAAAAAAAATTATTATGCATAAATTATTTTCACAATTATGTAACATCAACACAATAATAATATTAGTATAAATTATAACATATATAAAAATTTTGAGTATTTTTAATAAAAATTATTTAAATAATATATTAATTCATATATGGTTTTTATCATCAAAATTGTATTGTAACAATAGTTTTACAGATGTTCTGGACAAAGTTGTAAAATTTTCTAAACTATCCAAGAGTCTTAACAAGGATACTTAATCAACATAAACAAATTGTGTTCAATGGTAAAGAGATAATTATATATAATAAAATTATAGGAAGGATTTGAATAAATGTTATTTTAGGATTTCAGTATCGAGGATTCCACTAAATCTATCTTATAACTATGATTTAATTCATTTATAATTATTATATATGGGTAATGATCTGTAAAACTAATTCATTTTTGAATTATTGATGTTAGAGGTTTTGAGATGATTTATGGGGTTGGAAATGGGTTTTTAGATCATTATTCATCTGAGTTCCTTGGGAAGTGATGTAAGGATGGACACTACATCTTGGTGGTTCTAACTATGGTGTAGTAGATCAAAATGGGTTTTCAAAGACACATCCAGTTTCACTATCATTTCACTATGTATAGTAGGATTTAAAATAGAATGGGATATTTCAATTCCATTTAGTTTGGTTTTATAATATTATGGTTGAGTTTTTTGGAGTGGTGTGACATGATGTAACATATTACTCTAAGGGTTGTTTTGCCTTTCATAGGGTTGTTGATCCATAATGATATGATGAAAAATTGCTTTCTTTTTTGGATAAGGTGTTCTTTAGAATGCTCGTATCGAATATACTATAGTCCATATCCCTCTTTTATAGGTTAGGTTCTATGGTTCACTCGCATAGGTTTTTAGAGGAAGGTTGTAAAGTGTTCCCTTAATCTACACCATTATCATTCATATTTAATCCAGTACGATGGTGTGATCAGCGAGGCTATGATATTCTGTTTTGTTCTAAGTAATTTTCATAAATAATATAACCCCATCCAAAATAACTCATCTCTAATAAATCTCTATATAACCCTATATATACTGGAGGAATTTTAAAAGGCCATTAAATCTACTGTCGATCAAATGAAACCTCCACCTTGTATGGGTTGATCTATTGTAATATATGGAATTTTCTACCTATTTTCTTAAAATTTATTCTTCAATTGGTCTTAATTCCTTATATTTAATACTTCCTTGTTATTGTTGGTTTACCTACGTATTCCTGATCATGTTTTTGTTATTGTCTTTGGAAAAGTTTTGGTGAAACATTCTTGTAGATTAATTGCATTCTTTGAGGTAGAGGCGATGTGAGATCCTCATTGTCAGTTTTTTTTATCATAGAATGTTTAATGTCTTGATTTACGGTATTCATTACATTTTACATTATATTTTATGAAATAAAAATTTTATCAAAATTTATCTTTTTATCTGTAGGTGGAATAAACATTAATAAATAATAAATCAAGTTAAATAATGAAATAGTTTTATGGTTAGTGATTACATGTTGTTACACCCTGATTACTCTTTTCCTCTTGAATTATAAGATAGTGTGTTCTATTGGTTTTTTAATTATTTATAATGTTGGTGTAATATGGTTTTATCAGGTATAAATTGATGTGAATAGTTAAAAAATGTAAATCTAGAAATTTTTTATTATATAACTAATTATAGATATTGTTTAATGAATATTTCATTTCATATAAATTTATAGATACCAAATTCTTGGTTAATTAATGTTTAATTGAATTTTTAATAAGTGTTCTAAAGGAATTCACTAAAGAACATGACGTTGGAAATTATTTTTTGATGTTTAAAATTAACATACATGTTAATAAAACTATTCTTCCATGGATTTATTAAAAAAATGATGTTATGCATGAAAATATGTTGTAATAATTTATACATTATATATCTGATGACTTATCGTTACTATGGTTTGAAATTGTGACAATTTAATCGGTTAATCCATGATAGAAAAAAAATTAATATAGATTAAAGAAAATTTTTTTAGGTTTAGTGATTATATTTACATTTAAGGTTGAATTACTTTTTCAGTGCCTATTTTTTCTATTGACTATTGTTTTTTATATCTTCTAGGTTTCCATAGTTTTTGGACTTTAATTTTAGTGTGATGTGATCCTGAGATGGATGTTAGATACAAGAATATGGACATAGAGGCCTATAGTATTTGGCAATTGTTGATGTCTCTAAGGATGGAATGCATGGTGATATGAATGTTAGTGTCGAGGACGGAATCAAGATTAACCAAATGGGTTTATGTAGGGATTTATCATTTTTTTTGATATAGATAGATTATTACATGATAAATCATTTTGAGGTAAGGATGTTCATGTTTCTTGTTTACCTATATTCCATTCCTGAGTTATTGAGGTATGTGTATGTCCTTATAATTGCATATATTTATGGTAGATTCGGAAATTTTATAGAGTATCTATAATAATGGAATGACGATAATTCTTAATGAATGGAGTAACCCACATTGTTGGATATTACTATAATTATATAGTTTATAATCATGAGAACCATAGACACATTTGGCTTATTCCTGGATGGATGGGCTTCACCAATGTGGTTAGTAAAATTTAAATGGAATAAAGTTAATTAATTGATATGATATAATTATCCTATGTGAAAAATTTAAAATAGAAAGAAGTAATATAATAATGTTTCATTAATATCCATGTGTGTATGTGATATCTAATTCTTAGATGTGGTACTTCGGTGTCCGAGAGGTGATAACTACTATTGATCCTAGGTCACAGAAAATACCAATTGTGTGGTTTTGGTCTATATTATATCCTATATGTTTTGTGATTACACTATCTACCATAGACATATAGGTTGGGATACTGAAACATAGTGGACTATGAGACTGTTCTTTCCCAAAAATAAATGTTTTTAAGAATAGATGGATGAATACCAAACAGTATACCAAATATCATCTCTTAATATTAATTTGTACTCAACCCATGGTGGTTAGTTTTCCCTATATAGGATTATATAAAACTATAAGGGATTTTGGTTATTTCACATAGATGTATCAGGATTATAGTATCCTAATATTTATTATAGGTATTATGCATGAATCTTGTGATGTCATGTGTTACATTATTTGATTTTTATGATGTGATGTCTTGGGATATAGTAATCAATAAATAATACAGGTCATATAGGCTATGGTGGCTTCTTGAAAGTTATTAGATACCATAGAGAGAAATGGAATATAATTATATGATGAGTAGATTCATGATATGAATGTTATGATGCATATCCTAGGTTCCTTTAGGATAGATTCTTTTGGGGATATATGGATTAGGAAACACAACATTGGGGAAGAGGAGAAGACAATGGTGGAAGAGGTAGTATAGTACCGTTGATTTATTAACATAAATATGATATGTTGTATGCATTACATTGTAAGTTATTTCTATGGTGGGGATTTATATTTTGTATACCTATTTATGTTATGTTTCAGTTTGACATATTTTTCATTGGGATTTTTCATATTTTCTTTATGAATTTCATGAGAGGATCCAATGATGATCCTACTAAGTAAACCTTCTATGCTCATGTTGTATATTTATAAACTATTTTTCAAGTCAGCAAGGGATAGTTTGTTATCTAGTTACCTATTAATATCTCAGGGTTTTTTGTTTGTTTTTTTATTCTGGGTCTTTGTAGAAATTATTTCTTTGTAATTTAAACATCATTTTAGTTGTACTTTTCTTGGATATTGAAATTTTTTTATTGGGGTTGCATTTAACATTATCTTTGTAAGAAATGTTTTGGTTTTTTTCATATCTCTCAATATAAATGATTTTTTAAGGGGTTTGGACTCCCTTTTTTATATACATTATACCCTCGATTGTTGTCACTAACTCATTTTCTATTGGAGGATGGCTTCAAGCATCATTATATATGATCTCTCATTTCACACCAAGGAGGGATACCTATGGTGGGAGGGGTTCATGAAAGTGTGGTATCATTGGTTTAGGTCGAGGGATAGGATTGATTTAAAGTATAGAAATTTGTTAGGATAACATGGGATGATATTAAAATTCGGTTATCAATGTTCAGTGAGAAATGTAAAAAAGTTACATTGTATGGGTTATGGTTGTATGGTTCCCCTACGATCTGATGAATGGAACTTTAATATCACTAATCCTACTTAGTTATGTGATATTGGTTATTGGGTAGATACCTAGGAAAATATAATTTATCATTATTTATATAATATTACCATAAAGATGGAACACCTTGGGATTAGGTTAAACCATTGACATAATTAATTAATTAATTAATGAAATAAATTTCATCTTCCGGGATCAGATGTCTTGTACCATTATTTCATTTACAGGAATGGATCCATGCTGATTTCCTCAAAAGAATTTCTACAATTGTCCTTAATAATATGTTCTAGATGATAATCAAAGAGCATTATTCACTTAGACAAGGATAGTATTGTAGAAAGTACTGTAGCAGTAATTGTAGCTAATAATGTTTGGAATTGTAGCAACCAGGACTATTCCCTTGTTTGGGCCTTTGGGCCACCAATTTGGTCCCTTAGTCTATTAATGTCATCAGGCCACCTAGGCCTTCGGTTCAGTATGGATTTTTGGCCACCTCAACGCCTTCGGGACACCTTAAGTGCAGATGAAAACCAGAAAACCTATAAAGAACAAGCTCCAGAAAGAGGATGAGAAAGGAGCTTTAGCAATTGCAGAAGCTAAATAGACTGAAAGAATGAGAGGTTCGAGAACATTCCATTGTGGAAAGCCTATTAATTCAGTAGAAAGCCTAGACAAATATCCATGCGATGGTGGAGAGCTGAAATCATGATGAAGATGCTGGGGAGGAGTAGTTCCTAGTAGTTAGACTTGGTTGTATGTTGTAATACCCCGACCCTAAATACCCAGATTCAGTTCATTATTACATAACATTGGCATGATTACAAAGGATCAAGTTTCAAAAGACCGATTGGTTTAGTAGTCTTGGAAACACTAGATATATTCATAAGTCTTACATTACATCATAAGGTAAAAAACTACAATAACATCTTCTATTCATATCCCCTCATACAATCCCTGCAGGTCATTCATAAATTAGTTCTTCACATCCTGGGAAAAATAAAACATTGAAAGGGGTGAGCTCAGATGCTCAGTAAGTATAACAATATAGCAGAAGCTTTCATAGAAAAGCATAAACACTTAAAGCAATTTATAACTAAAACAAAAGCCTTTTAAACTTGAAATTCCACATAATATGGAAAAGATAAAATGAAATAATTCCATTTACTTATGCTCATGGATATTCTACTAGTAGAACAATCACATTAAATATCAATAACCACTTTCATAATGATGGAATACATAATGCCAGACTATCATAACCACATAGCCAAGGCCTCATGCTAAGACTACAAATAAGATTTGGCCAAGCCCTTGTGCCAAGACACTAGTTTGTCTCATGAGACCTACCGATGCATCGAGGAGCTATAGCGGGCTCCACCCGTCACTTACTAAGTCCAATGCATTACTCATATGAAATGTTTTAAACATAACATAAACATCCGTATTAAAATTAGAATATGAAATGTCAATACTTTATCCACAAACCATGAATTTTATAAAAATAGCACATCCACAGTCAGACATAACTCATTCGATACAATATGGAAGATTGTATTGTGTCATATTAACCTCAATCGATAATAATGAAGGATATTGACATAGATGAAAATAATCCTCAAAACTATTTGAGAGAAATATCCCCCTTTTTCTTGAAATCATTTAAAAGTCACACTATTTGTCAAGAAGCCATTTAAAAATAGATTTTTGAATCAAAGTGTCCCATACCACTTTGAAACATTTAAAAGGAGTTTTAATTTTAAAACTTTAATGTCCATATAAATAAATCCTTAAAAACCATTTTTTAAAACATGGACATTAATGAGCAAGATTTTGAAGAATAAGTCTTTAAAACATTTAAAAATGGTATTTTAGTTAGAGTTTCTAACCAAAAAGGAGACTCTTGAATACAAATAATTGAGGTAATAAAAACATTGTAATATCATGAGAATAAAGGGATTCATGATATACTATGTCAAAGTACATTATATACACCACATAAATGTGATTTGGTGTATAACAACAAAGAAGTCTCAATGGAATGTAAATTGAGATGAAATCTCTCATTAAAGTCATATCCTTATCTTAAGGATAAATCAACGACATAATTATGTGCGACAAATATAAATACCCTAAATAAGATTGGATATTCAGTGTAAAACAATCAAAGGACATTCAGACATATTCTAGTAAAAACAACACCAATGAATTGGATGTTTATCTCAACAAATCAAGATTGAGTAAAAATTACTCTTATCAAGTTCATACTGATGACTTGAGAATTTATCAATGGAGTGATTATGTGTATAAAAATTATATCCATAGAATGGGGAGTAGAAATTATTATATAATCAAATGAATAGTGATTCCACACATAATCTTGGAGTAAAATAATCAATGAAGAATGCGTAAAGCCGAATGAGTGGAAATTGACATTTCAAATTCCCTTATTGATTTTCTAACTTATGAAACATGCACCCACGAATGAAGAATCATACAATGATGATATAAATACCCATAAATTAATGTATATTACACAATGAATACAATCATGGGCAGTACACACACCACATGCAATAAATAAGTGGTGAATAATGGAAGTCTCATTGAATTAAAAGTGAGATAAGAAACCCCTTACATTGTACATTTTCCTTGGTCGACGGAGGGTTAACCTCCAGTATAATGGTTAAATAATTGTTATTGAATTATACAAGAATCATTTACATTAATATGATATCATATATGATCTTTAACATTGATTTGTTAATAATATCTTAGTATTATCGTCATTTCGTGTGTTAACTTACTCGTTTTCCTTTATATTCTTTGTTACGTAAGCCGTGTTTGTTATGGATAGGTTGTATCTTATTCATATCCATAATTATATCAATTCGTTAAACATTATTTTTAAATCATCAAATGATAATCATACTTGAATGGATACGATGGAGAATGAATCTCATCGCTTTCGTGGAGACGGTAGTTCGTACGTATGCATGATCGACAATATCATTCTTTTGATGTTAAAATAATATATAATTGGATGCTATATCATATATACAGAATAATTATCATATTATACTTATTATTTACATGAATTACCGATCATTATTATACCCATCCAAATAATAATTTATTGAATGACAATTAACCCACGACGTGGAGACGGTAAGTCGTACGTACGCACGTATGGTGACATGTCATTCAAAGGATGGATATAATAACTAATATGGTTGTAATATATTTATAATAATATTACAGTATATAGGAGATACTGGATTCATTAATTTATAATGGGATAACAATGAAAGAAGAAGTTGGAGAAGAAAATAATTTGAAAAAGGGTGGTAAAAACATTACCTCTTCTTCGGGTTCTTCCGTTTGAATTCATCAAAAGGGCTCCATAGGTTGGATTTCTGATCAAACTAAGGCCTCTAGGTTGTATTGAGGGAAGTTGAGAGAGTATTTGGGCTGGGTTTGGACGAACCAAAATGCTTTGAAGGTGTTAAGTAATGAGAAGGGTGAGTGCACTTTTATAAGAGGGGTGAGGGGCACCTTTGGAAAAGCTAAAAATATTATTTTATAATAAATTAATATTCGGTTTCTAATGGCTCCAAAGTATATTATTTAAAGTTTAAAGTAGGGATAGGTCGCAAACAACTCAACAAATAGAATTTAGATAGGTTTGGGTCATTATATTAACCTTATCTTTAAGTATTAACTCTTAGTTAATTAGTTTCACTTTTACAATGTCTCTGTGTATTTTTATATTATATGGTTAATAAACATACTATATACATCCAATCGACCCCCAAGTAGTCCATTAATGATACACCTATCATGATATAAGTCTCTTTTCCGAACCTTATATTTTTAGAAATTTAATATCAATTAATAATATAATATTTGTTTTAAAAACTCTTTTATGTCAATTTTGACACTATTCAAAAATTGATTTTTTTGAAACTCATAACAAAATGATTACATCGAAAAAAGTAAATTAAATAAATCCTAATATGTCATATTAACCTATAAAATTAGTTTAATTAAATAAAAGTCTCCAATTATATTTATTTGGATATTTATAATATCAATCATTTTAATTATTCACTATTATGGTAATTACTGCATCATCATTGTGTCATAAATACATAAAATTATTTAATGTCTAAAAATTATAAATAAAATATCATTATGTAGGAAATAGTTTTATGTTTCTAATTAATATTTATAATCGAATTTTTCTTATGTGAAACCCTATATTAAAAATGTGTTAGTAAATAAACATTGATTTTAACTCTTTTAACTCTTCAATGAATTAAATAATAATATATTTCCTAATCTAATCCAAGTGGTCCTAAGTGATAATATTTTATTCCTAAGGTTGTTTTTGGTCGAGATACACTTGTACAATAGAATTAGGACATGTGTTAGGGTAATATTAATAACATTTTTACCCTTAATTACCCTATTTACATTTAACCGTGGTAAATAAAAGTAAAAAGTTACTATTCACCAAAAATTATTTTCAGCTCAATGAACCACATTTTACTCCTTGATATTTACTGTGTCTTTCAGATTTTTGAAATTCCACTCACAGAAGCGTTAAAAATAAGTTTTATGAAAAATTCAGTTTTTTAACTACCACTTAGTGGTTTCACTATTCATCAAAAAATGAAAGTTTCCAGAAAAATTCCAAAAATTAGGCCTAAGCTATATTTTATATTATGAATTAAAAAATGATGTATATTTTACCAAATTCAAAACATATCAGTTGCATTAATTAATTTAAAAATTAATTCCCGTCGTCAAACCAAATAGTGTGTTTTTAAGAGATAATAACTATCAAAAGATTCACACTTGTTTATGTCTGGTTTAAATGTGAAATCTCATCCAATAACCACCATTGTATTAAATGGTAAAAATATATTTTAAATATACTTTAAAACCACTCAAATTAATAATTTATCACTATTAATTATTTCGATTAAAAAAGTTGTTTTTAATTAAAATTTAGTAATTTTCAATATTCATCAAAATATGAATGTTATCCGAAAAGTACCAAAATTTCACCCTAAGATAATCTCGATATTATGAATCCAAAATGGAATTTCATTTCGAAAGATAAAATTTATAAAATTTCAAAAATTAGGTATTACTATTCATAACAACTAGTTTGATTGGTTGTGGTGTGTTAGAACTTGAAGTTGCGTACAACACATGCTACTACATTATTAAGAGAGAAGTGTACCGTGGAAGCTTGGGGTGTTACATTCTCCCCTCCTTCAATAAATTGCATCCTCGCAATTTTTAGAATTGATCTTGGGAATATAATGGAAATTCCCTCATCGGAAAAATAGTCAATAAAACTATCACTTTAAAAGAAAGAAAGATAAGTACAAAGGTCACCCGAGATAACCCATACTAAGATTCCATGTAGGAAAACATGGATATGGACGATAAAATAAGTGTTTAGTTCTGATGGAGAAGGATAGAAAACATGATCCGGAGAAATTTAACAATAAGAAAATCACAAACTTGTGTTGGGACAAACGGTCCTTAGTCTCCCAGTATGAAAAGTAAACGGACAACATTTTTTTTGTTTTAAGTTACATTACATAAGGACGAGGAATTCATTTATGATATTGACTAAGAACATAAAGAGATATACTTACTTTTTAAGTAGAGTTTCATTCTTTAATAACATTTTACCACTAACTCATTTTTTTGAACAATGAGTTTTCAAGAAGACATGGTCACAATGGAAGAGCTAGAATAAACTTCTATAGAAATACATGATCCACATAGGATAAACTATATATTTACCTTGTCTTTAGAGATTAATCAAAACCAAAATGGCTAGTATAATATTTGATGACCCCCCAAATAGATATTCCATTAGAGAAAAAACACTAATCTTAATTTCTAAAATTAAACCATCAATACCCCAAAGTTAAATAAATACCATTCAATAATCAATTTTCCTTAGAATTCTTCAATATAATCCAAACTAATACTGAAACCCAAAAGTTATTAAGAATTTAGTCTTCTACGTTAAATTGTATCTCCAAATGACAATAATTTCTCTGAAAGTCACATAATTAAATTAATTAACCTAATCATTTCCGTAAATAATCCAAATCACTATAAATCCAAAATAAATACATATATAAAAATCCACTATTACTCCTCAATTGAAATCCCATAATATTATATTTTCCTTGGGCATATAGTGTTCACAACAAATCGAACAACTTCCAAAATAACATTTATCACTTAATCACCAAATCATTTTCCTATACTAAGGGTATTCATTTGATAAGACATAAGATCCCAAATCAAATTATTATTGATCAATAAAATCATTCAACTAAAAATAATAGTCACACTAACCCGATACTTTACGTAGTCCAGTGGTAGGTGATAAATCCCAATCGCACATTAGTTGTGGGTTTGATTCCCACACCTTTGTCTGACGTGACGGGTTGTCACACAGTCTGTGTGTTGTCCTTTTTCAAAAAATATATTTTATAAAATTACCAAAATGAGATAAATTCCTCAAAATAACCATAACATAATTTATCAACAAATCTTATCGCATACCTTGAATTTTCATCCAAAATTATAATAACTAATAATTTCCTCAAATCCAATTATCATATAAGACCAAATGGTTATTTATAACTATATATGCAATAGAAAAGATAATTCTTCCTCAAATATCATTTTCACATGATAAATTGCAGGTTTACTCATACAGGAGAAAATTATTCCAAAGTAGTCCCATTAATAAAGAGGACTATCACTTTTTAACATTTCACCATCCATTTATTTCCACATAGGTTCTTCATCATATGTTCCTCATGTTCCCACATTGCCTCTTCCATCTTATGATTTCTCCATATAACTTTTACCAGATGAGTCATCCAGTTTCTCAACACTTGATCTTTGGTATGAATAATTCTGATAGGCTCTCCACAATAAGATAGATCGGGTTCTAGTTCTAATTATTCATAGGTGAGTACATGTGTTGGGTCAGGCATGTATTTTGTCACTAGAGTTATGTGGATCACAACATGAAATCTGGAGAGACTAGGTGGATTTTCCTTTTGGTAGAATGTGTTCATGTGTCACAATGGTACCTCAGGAATTTTCAAAATCATATACTTCCTTTACCCAAAAACTCCTCATCCATCTTGGATTATATCTATGGAAGCATGAATGCATCATAAAAAAATATGTATTTCTTATATATAATTTTGATACATCGTCTTTAACATCTTTTTTTTGAAAAATTATCACTGATTCATCTTCAAATATTTCAAAATAAGGTTTTGGTAAATCAGTTTCTGTATATCCAAAAAGAAATAAATATATAATTTGATACATATAGGCTGCTGGAAGGTCTCCCACTTCTGCAGCATCTAGAAAATCATTTAGTGCATCGTAATTTTTAGATAAAGTGAATAATTTGAAAAGACCCTGATGGTAATTCCCACGCTTATCATGGTAAGAAGGTTGAGAGCGCAACATTATAACATAGTCGGTACATGATCCTTGAAATAATCGTGCAATGCTAGAGGTATTGGATGTCTCATAAAGTTGTTTGCATGTAACTTGGACATTTGAAAAAGTTTCTACATCGTATGCGCATGACTTCTGGATAATAATTGTAAGTAGTTCTTCAGGAAGAGAGAGAAGATTTGTTCGTGATCTTGCTCCCTCCATGTTTCAAAAAACAAAAATAAAATACAATTAGGGTTTTTTAATACTTATCTAACAAGAATGTAAAAAAATAGACATAATAGGATAATATTTTAATTGAACAATATATCCTAACATGGGGTACCCTATGTTAAAATCTAGGTTATCCACTATCTATTTAACAACATATATTCTTAGGGGAATTTTTTTGTATTCCCTTAATAATGGTTCATACTAATATTGTGAATTTACCAAAGCATTTCCCTCAGGAATGTCGTAACCAAGAGTGCAGCAAGGCCTGTTGTCATGCACCAGTTCCCATTCGAGTCTAGATCAAAGCGGTGTTTTTGGATTTTACCTCTAGGTACATCTGTGCCAGAGCCGCCTCTACTTGCTCTTATCCATACAGGTATGTATTTCTCGGAAAACTCAAAAAATATCTACAATACCAAAATTCTAGTATGTTCTTCTATACTAATCCTCAAATTCTCTCTTAAGGCTATGTGATCTAATCAAAGTTTATCTAAATCTAGCTTCCAAGGTTTGTACTAAACTTCCTCTGAAACAAAATGTAATGCCCCGACCCTAGATACCCAGAGTCAGTGTGTTATTATATAACATTGGAATGATCCCAAAGGATCATGTCTTGAAAGACCGATTACTTTAGTAGTCTTGAAAACACTAGATATATTCATAAGTCTTACAATACATCATAATGTAAAAAAACTACAACAACATCTTGTCTTCATATCCCCTCATATTATCCCGGCAGGTCATTCATAAATTACTTCTTCACATCCTCGGAAAAATAAAACATTGAAAGGGGTGAGCTTAGATGCTCAGTAAGGATAACAATATAGCAGAATCTTCATAGATAAGCATAAACCCTCAAAGCAATTTATAACTAAAACAAAAGCCTTTTA
The DNA here is from genome assembly GCA_963277665.1 of Viscum album. Classification (NCBI taxonomy): domain Eukaryota; kingdom Viridiplantae; phylum Streptophyta; class Magnoliopsida; order Santalales; family Viscaceae; genus Viscum; species Viscum album. Next base: position 24,996 of record CAUJRU010001321.1, on the reverse strand, counting down.
AACTTAAACTTCCGCATAATACGGAAAAGATAAAATTAAATAATTTCTTTTACTTATTCACATGGATATTCTACTAGTCGAACAATCACATGCAATATCAATAACCACTTTCATAATGATGGAATGCATAATGCCAGACTATCATAACCACATAGTCAAGGCCTCATGCCAAGACTACAAATAATATTTTTCCAAGGCCTTGTGCCAAGACACTAGTTTGTCTCATGAGACCTACCGATGCATCGAGGATCTATAGAGGGCTCCACCTGTCACTTACTATGTCCAATTCATTCCTCATATGAAAAGTTTTAAACAAAACATAAACATCCGTATTAAAACTAGCATACAAAATGTCAATACTTTATCCACAAACAATGAATGGTATAAAAATAGCACATCCACAGTCAAACATAACTCATTCAATACAATATGGAATATTGTATTGTATCATATTAACCTCAATTGAGAATAATGAAGGATATTGACATAGATGAAAATAATCATCAAAACTATTTGAGAGAAATATCGCCCTTTTTCTTGAAATCATTTAAAAGTCACACTATTTGTCAAGAAGCCATTTAAAAATAGATTTTTGAATCAAAGTGTCCCATACCACGTTGAAACATTTAAAAGGAGTTTTAATTTTAAAACTTTAATGTCCATATAAGTAAATCCTTAAAACCATTTTTTAAAACATGGACATTAATGATCAAGATTTAGAAGAATAAGTCTTTAAAACATTTAAAATGGTATTTTAGTTAGAGTTTCTAACCTAAAGGGAGACTCTTGAATACAAATAATTGAGGTAATAAATACCTTTTAATATCATGAGAATAAAGGGATTCATGATGTACTATGTCAAAGAACATTATATACACCACATAAAAGTGATTTGGTGTATAACAACAAAGATGTCTCAATGGAATGTAAATTGAGATGAAATATCTCATAAAGGCTGTATCATTAGGTTAAGGATAAATCAACGACATAATTATGTGTGACAAATATAAATACACAAAATATGATTGTATATTCATTTTAAAACAATCATAGGACATTCACACGTATTCTGGTAAAAACAACACCAATGAATTGGATGTTTATCTCAACAAATCTAGATTGAGTAAAAATTACTCTTATCAAGTTCATACCGATGACTTGAGAATTTATAAATGGATTAATTATGTGAATAAAAAGTATATCCACGGAAAGGGGAGTGTAAATTATGACATAATCAAAGTAATAGTGATTCCACACATAATCTTGGAGTAAAATAATCAATAAAGTATGCGTAAAGCCGAATGAGTGGAAATTGAAATTTCAAATTCCCTTATCGATTTGGTAACTTTTGAAACATGCACCCATGAATGAAGAATCATACAATGATGATGTAAATACCCATAAATTGAATTATATTACACGATGAATACAATAATGTGTAGTACACACACCACATGCAATAAATAAGTGGTGATCAATGGAAATCTCACTGAATTAAAAGTGAGATAAGAAACCCCTTACATTTTACTTTTTCCTTGGTAGATGGTAGGTTAACCTCTTATATAATGGTTAAATAATTGTTATTGAATTATAAAAGAATCATTTACATTAATATGATATCATATATGATCTTTTAACATTGATTTGTTAATAATATCCTAGTATTATCATCATTTCGGGTGTTAACTTACTAGTTTTCCTTTATATTCTTTGTTACGTAAGCTGTGTTTTTTATGGGTAGGTTGTATCTTATTCATATCCAGAATTATATATAGTCCTTAAAAATTATTTTTAAATCATAAAATGATAATTATACTTGAATGGATATGATGGAGAATGAATCTCATCGCTTTCGTGGAGACGGTAGTCCGTACGTACGCACGAGCGACAATATCAATATTTTGATGTTAAAATAATATATAATTGTATGGCATATCATATAGAAAGAATAATTATCGTGATATATTTATTATTTACATGAATTACACATCATTATTATACCCATACAAATAATAATTTATTGAATGACAATTATACCACGACGTGGAGACGGTAAGCCGTACGTACGCATGTATGGTGACATGTCATTCAAAGGATGGATAGAATACTGAATATTGTTGTACCATATTTATAATAATATTACAATATATAGGATATATTGTATTAATTAATTTAGAATGGGAATAACAATTAAAGAAGAAGTTGAAGAAGAAAATAATTTGAAAAAGGGTTGTAAAAACATTACCTCTTCTTTGGGTTCTTCCTTTTGATTTGATCAAAAGGGATCCTTAGGTTGGATTTCTGATAAAACTAAGGCCTATAGGTTGTATTGAGGGAAGTTTAGAGAGTATTTGAGCAGGGTTTGGCCGAACCAAAAGGCTTTTAAGGTGTGATGTAATGAGAAGGGTGAGTGCCCTTTTATAAGAGGGGTGAGGGGAACCTTTGGAAAAGCTAAAAATATTATTTTATAATAAATTCATATTCAGTTTCTAATGGCTCCAAATTGGATTATTTAAAGGTTAAGGTGGCGATAGGTCTAAAACCACTCATCCAATAGAATTTAGACAGTTTTGGGTCATTATATTAACCTTATCATTAAGTATTAACTCTTAGTTAATTAGTTTCACTTTTACAATGTCTCCTTGTATTTTTATATTATATGGTTAATAAACTTACTATATACATCCAAGAGACCCCCAAGTGTTCCATTAATGATACACCTATCATGATATAAGTCTCTTGGCCGAACCTTATATTTTAATGAATTTAATATCAAATAATAATATAATATCTGTTTTAAAAACTCTTTTATGTCAATTTTGACACTATTCAATAATTGATTTTTGTGAAACTCATAACAGAATGATTACTTATAAAAAAGTATATTAAATCAGTCCTAATATGTCATATTAACCTAGAAAATTATTTTAATTCAATAAAAGTCTCCAATTTTATTTATTTGAGTATTTATAATATGAATTATTTTAATTTTTCAGTATTATGGTAATTATTGCATCATCATTGTGTCATAAATACATTAAATTGTATAATGTCAAAAAATTATAAATAAATATCATTTTGTAGGAAATATTTTTAGATTTCTAATGAATATTTATAATAGAATTATTCTTATGTGTAACCCTATATTAAAACTTTTTAGCAAATAAACTTTGATTTTAACTCTTTTAACTCTTCTTTGAATTAAATAAAAATAAATGTCCTAATCTAATCCAAGTGGACCTAAATGATAATATATTATTCCTAAGTTTGTTTGTGGTCGAGATACACTTTTCCAATAGAATTAGGATATGTGTTAGGGTAATATTAATATCATTATTACTCTTAATTACCCTATTTACTTTTAACCGTGGTAAATAAAAGTAAAAAGTTACTATTCACCAAAAACTATTTTCATCTCAATTAACCACATTTTACTCCATGATATTAACTTTGCCTCTTGGATTTTAGAAATTCCACTCATAGAAGCGGTAAAATTATGTTTTATGAATAATTTATTTTTTTAACAACCACTTAGTGTTTTCACTATTCATCAAAAAAATGAAAGTTTCCAGAAAAATACCAAAAATTAGGCCTAAGGTATATTTGATATTATGAATTAAAAAATGATGTCTATTTTATCAAATTCAAAACATATCAGTTTCATTAATAAATTTAAAAATTAATTCTCATCATCAAAACAAATAGCGTGTTTTTAAGAGATAATAACTATCAAAAGATTGACACTTGTTTATGTCTGGTTTAAATGCGAAATCTCATCCAATGGCCAAAATTGTATTAAATGGTAAAAATATATTTTAAATATAATTTAAAACCACTCAAATTAATAATTTATCACTATAATTATTTCGATTAAAAAAGTTGTTTTTAATTAAAAATTTTTAATTTTCACTATTCATCAAAATATGAAAGTTATCCGAAAAGTACCAAAATTTCACCCTAAGCTAATTTCGATATTAAAAATACAAAACTGAAGTCCATTTTGAATGTTAAAATTTATAAAATTTCAAAAATTAGGTATTACTATTCATAACGGCTTGTTTGATTGGTTGTGGTGTGTTAGAACTTAAAGTTGCGTACAACACACGCTACTGTATTATTAATAGAGAAGTGTACATTGGAAGCATATGGTGTTACATTCTCCCCTACTTCAATAAATTGCGTCCTCGCAATTTTTATAATTGGTCTTGGGAATATAATGGAAAGTCCCACATCGGGAAAAAAGTCAATAAAACTATCACTTTAAAAGAAAGAAAGATAAGTACAAAGGTCACCCAAGATAACCCATACTAGGATTACATGTAGGAAAACATGGATATGGACGATAAAATAAGTGTTCAATTCTAATGGAGCAGGATAGAAAATATGATCAGGAGAAATTTAACAATAAGAAAATCACAAACTTGTGTTGGGACAAACGGTCCTTAGTCTCCCAGTAGGAAAAGTAAACGAACAACATTTTTTTGTTTTAAGTTACATTGCATAAGGACGAGGACTTCATTTATGATATTGAATAAGAACATAAAGTGATATACTTACTTTTTAAGTAGAGTTTCATTCTTTAATAACTTTTTACCACTAACTCATTTTTGTTTTTGAACAATGAGTATTCAAGAAGACATGGTCACAATGGAAGATCTAGAATAAACTTCTATAGAAATACATGATCCACGTAGGATAAACATTGTATTTACCTTATCTTTAGAGATTAATCAATACCAAAATGGTTAGTATAATATTTGATGACCCCCCAAATTGATATTCCATTAGAGAAAAAAAGCACTAATCTTAATTTCTAAAATTAAACCATCAATACCCCAAAGTTAAATAAATACCATTCAATAATCAAATGTCCTTTAAATCCTTCAATATAATCCAAACTAATACTGAAACCCAAAAGATATTAAGAATGTAGTCTTCCACGTTAAATTGTATCTCCAAATGACATTAATTACTCTTAAAGTAACATACTTAAATTAATTAACCTAATAATTTACATAAATAACACAAATCACTATAAATCCACAATAAAAACATATATAAAAATCCAACATTTCTCCCCAATTGAAATCTCATACTATTATATTTTCCTTGGGAATATAGTTTTCACAACAAATCGAATAACTTCTAAAATAACATTTATCACTTAATCATGAAATCATTTTCCTATACTAATGGTATTCATTTGATAAGACCTAAGATCCCAAATCAAATTATTATTGATCAATAAAATCATTCAACTAAAAATAATAGTAACACTAACCAGGGACTTCACGTAGTCCAGTAGTAGGAAATAAATCCCAATCGCACTTTGGTTGTGGGTTCGATTCCCACAGCTTTGTCTGACGTGACGGGTTGTCACACGGTCTATGTGTTGTCCTTCTACAAAAACTATATTTTATAAAATTACCAAAATGAGATAAATTCCTCAAAGTAACCATAACATAATTTAACCACAAATCTTATCTCATACCTTGCATTTTCATCCCAAATTATAATAACTTATAATTGCCTCAAACCCAATGATCATATAAGACCAAATGGATATTTATAACTATATCCACAACAGAAAAGATAATTCTTCCTCAAATATCATTTTCACATGATAAATTGCAGGTTTACACATACAGGAGAAAATTATTCCAAAGTAATCCCATCAATAAAGAGCACTATCACTTTTAAAAAATTCACCATCCAGTTATTTCTACATAGGTTCTTCATCAAATGTTCCTTGGGTTCCCACATTGCCTCTTCCATCTTATGATTTCTCCATATAAATTTTACCAGACGAGTCATCCGGTTTCTCAACACTTTATCTTTGGTATGAAGAATTCTGATAGTCTCTCCACAATAAGATAGATCGAGTTCTAGTTCTAATTCTTAATAGGTGAGTACATGCGTTGGGTCAGGCATGTATTTTGTCACTAGAGTTATGTGGATCACAGCATGAACTCTAGAGAGACTAGGCGGATTTTCCTTTTGGCAGAATGTGTTCATGTGTCACAATGGTACCTCAGAAATTTTTCAAAATCATATACTTCCTTTACCCAAAAACTCCTCATCCATCTTGGATTATATATATGGAAGCATCAATGAATCATAAAAAATAGGTATTTCTTGTATATAATTTTGATACATCGTCTTTAACATCTTTTTTTAGAAAAATTCTCACTGATTCGTCTTCAAATATTTCAAAATAAGGTTTTGGTAAATTAGTTTCTGTATATCCAAAAAGACATAAATATATAATTTGATACATATAGGCTGCTCGAAGGTCTCCCTCTTCTGCAGCATCTAGAAAATCATTTAGTGCATCGTAATTTTGAGATAAAGTGAATAATTTGAGAAGACCCTGATGGTACATCCCACACTTAGCATGGTAAGAAAGTTGAGAGCGCAACATTATCCCATAGTCGGTACTTGATCCTTGAATGAATCGTGCAATTCTATAGGTATTGGATGTCTCATAAAGTTGTTTGCATGTAACTTGGACATTTGAAAAAGTTTCAACATCGTATGCACATGACTTCTGGATAATAATTGTAAGTAGTTCTTCAGGAAGAGAGAGAAGAGTTGTTCGTGATCTTGCTCCCTCCATGTTTCAACTAACAAAAAGAAAATACAATTAGGGTTTTTGAATACTTATCTAATAAGAATGTGAAAAAATAGACATAATAGGATAATCTTTTAATTGAACAATATATCCTAACATGGGGTACCCTGTGTTAAAATCCAGGTTATCCACAATCTATTTGCCGACACATATTCTTAGGGGAATTTTCTTGTATTCCCTTAATAATGGTTCAGACTAATATTGTGAATTTACCAAAGCATTTCCCTCGGGAGTGTCGTAACCAAGAGTGCAGCAAAGCCTGTTGTCGTGCACCAGTTCTCATTCGAGTCTAGCTCAAAGCGGTGTTTTCGGGTTTTACCTCTAGGTACATCTGTGCCAGAGCCGCCTCTACTTGCTCGTATCCAGAAAATGATGTATTTCTCGGAAAACTCAAAAAATATCTACAATACCAAAATTCTAGTATGTTCTTCTATACTAATCCTCAAATTCTCTCTTAGGGCTATGTGATTTAATCAGAGTTTATCTAAATCTAGCTTCCATGGTTTGAACTAAACATCCTCTGATTCCAACTGTAATGCCCCGACCCTAGACACCCAGAGTCAGTGTGTTGTTACATAACATTGGCATGATCACAAAGGATCAAGTCTTAAAGGATCGATTAGTTTATTAGTCTTGGAAACACTAGATATATTCATAAGTCTTACATTACATCATAAGGTAAAAAAACTACAACAACATCTTTTCTTCATATCCCCTCATACTATACCTGTAGTTCATTCATAAATTAATACTTCACATCCTGGGAAAAATAAAACATTGAAAGGGGTGAGCTCAGATTCTCATTAAGGATAACAATATAGTAGAATCATTCATAGATAAGCATAAACACTTAAAAAAATTTATAACTAAAACAAAAGACTTTTAAACTTGAACTTCTGCAAAATATGGAAAAGATAAAATGAAATAATGCCATTTACTTATTCACATGGATATTATACTAGTCTAACAATCACATGAAATATCAATAACCACTTTCATAATGATGGAATGCATAATGTCAGACTACCATAACCACATAGCCAAGGCCTCGTGCCAAGACTACAAATAATATTTTGCCAAGGCCTTGTTCCAAGACACTAGTTTGTCTCATGAGACCTACCGATGCATCGAGGAGCTATAGCAGGCTCCACCTGTCACTTACTAAGTCCAATGCATTACTCATATGAAAAGTGTTAAACATAACATAAACATTTGTATTAAAACTAGCATACAAAATGTCAACACTTTATCCAAAAAACCATGAATGGTAAAAAATAGCACATCCACATTCAAACATAACTCATTCGATACAATATGGAAGATTGTATTGTATCATATTAACCTCAATCGAGAATAATGAAGGATATTGACATAGATGAAAATAATCATCAAAACTATTTGAGAGAAATATTCCCCTTTTTCTTGAAATCATTTAAAAGTCACACTATTTTTCAAGAAGCCATTTAAAAATAGATTTTTTAATCAAAGTGTCCCATACCACTTTGAAACATTTAAAATGAGTTTTAATTTTAAAACATTAATGTCCATATAAATAAATACTTAAAACCATTTTTAAAACATGGACATTAATGAGAATGATTTAGAAGAATATGTCTTTAAAAAATTTAAAAATGGTATTTTAGTTAGAGTTTTGAACCAAAACAGAGACTCTTGAATACAAATAATTGAGGTAATAAAAACTTTGTAATATCAAGAGAATAAAGGGATTAATGATATACTATGTCAAAGTACATTATATACACCACATAAAAGTGACTTGGTGTATAACAACAAAGAAGTCTCAATGGAATGTAAATTGAGATGAAATCTCTCGTAAAGGTCGTATCCTTAGGTAAAGGATAAATCAACGACATAATTATGTGTGAAAAATACAAACACACTAAATATGATTTTATATTCAGTGTAAAACAATCAAAGGACATTAAAACATATTCTAGTAAAAACAACACCAATGAATTGGATGTTTATCTCAACAAATCGAGATTTAGTAAAAATTACTCTTATCAAGTTCATACCGATGACTTGAGAATTTATCAATGGACTGATTATGTATATAAAAAGTATATCCACAGAAAGGGGAGTGGAAATTATGACATAATCAAATGAATAGTGATTCCACACATAATCTTGGAGTAAAATAATCAATGAAGTATGCGTAAATCCGAATGAGTGGAAATTGAAATTTCAAATTCCCTTATCGATTTGGTAACATATGAAACATGCACCCATGAATGAAGAATCATAAAATAATGATTTATGTACCCATAAATTAATGTATATTACACAATGAATACAATCATGGGCAGTACACACACCACATGCAATAAATAAGTGGTGAACAATGGAAATCTCACTGAATTAAAAGTGAGATAAGAAACCCCTTACATTGTACTTTTTCCTTGGTTGAAGGTAGGTTAACCTCATATATAATGGTGAAATAATTGTTATCGATTTATACAAGAATCATTTAAATTAATATGATATCATATATGATCTTTTATCATTGATTTGTTAATAATATCTTAGTATTATCGTCATTTCGGGTGTTAACTTACTCGTTTTCCTTTATATTCTTTGTTACGTAAGCCGTGTTTGTTATGGATAGTCTGTATCTTATTCATATCCAGAATTATATCAAGTCCTTAGACATTATTTTTAAATCATCAAATGATAATTATACTTGAATGGATATGATGGAGAATGAATCTCATCGCTTTCGTGGAGACGGTAGTCCGTACGTACGCACGAGCGACAATATCATTCTTTTGATGTTAAAATAATATATAATTGGATGGTATATCATAAAGACATAATAATTATCATTTTATATTTATTAGTTACATGAATTAAACATCATTATTATACCCATCCAAATAATATTTTGTTGAATGACAATTACACCACGACGTGGAGACGGTAAGCCGTACATACGCACGTATGGTGACATGTCATTCAAAGGATGGATAAAATACTGAATATGGTTGTACCATATTTATAATAATATTACAGTATATAGGAGATACTGGATTCATTAATTTATAATGGGAATAATAGAGAAAGAATAAGTTGAGGAAGAAAAGAATTTGAAAAATGGTGGTATAAACATTACCTCTTCTTCGGGTTCTTCCTTTTGATTTGATCAAAAGGGCTCCTTAGGATGGATTTCTTATCAAACTAAGGCCTCTAGGTTGTATTGAGGGACGTTGAGAGAGTATTTAGGCAGGGTTTGGCCGACCCAAAAGGCTTTTATGGTGTGAAGTAATGAGAAGGTGGATTTCCCTTTTATAAGAGTGGTGAGGGGCACCTTTGGAAAAGCTAAACATATTATTTAATAATAAATTCATATTTGGTTTCTAATGGCTCCAAAGTGGATTATTTAAAGGTTAAGGTAGTTATAGGTCGCAAACCACTCAACCAATAGAATTTAGACAGGTTTGGGTCATTATATTAACCTTATCTTTAAGTATTAACTCTAAGTTAATTAGTTTCACTTTTACAATGTCTCTTTTTATTTTTATATTATATGGTTAATAAACTTAATATATACATACAATAGACCCCCAAGTGGTCCATTAATGATACAACTATCATGATATAAGTCTTTTGGAGGATCCTTATACTTTTAAGAATTTACTATCAATTAATAATATAATATTGTTTTAAAAAACTCTTTTATGTCAATTTTGGCACTATTCAATAATTGATTTTTTTAAAACTTATAACAGAATGATTACTTCGAACAAGGTCAATTAAATCAATCCTAATATGTCATATTAACCTATAAAATTAGTTTAATTCAATAAAAATCTCCAATTATATTTATATGGGTATTTATAATATCAATTATTTTAATTTTTCACTATTATGGTAATTAATGCATCATCATTGTGTCATAAATACATTAAATTATTTAATGTCTAAAAATTATAAATAAAATATCATTATGTAGGAAATCTTTTTATCTTTCTAATTAATATTTATAATCGAATTTTTCTTATGCTTATAACTATATTAAAAATGTTTTATTAAATAGACATTGATTTTAACTCTTTTAACTCTTATTTGAATTAAATAATAATAAATGTCCTAATCTAATCCAAGTGGACCTAAGTGATAATATTTTATTCCTAAGGTTGTTTTTGGTCGATATAAACTTGTCCAATAGAATTATGAGATGCATTGGGGTAATATTAATATCACTTTTACCCTCAATTACCCTATTTACTTTTAACCGTGGTAAATAAAAGTAAAAAGTAACTATTCACCAAAAATTATTTTCATCTCAATGAACAACATTTTACTCCTTTATATTAACAGTTTCTCTAGGATTTTCAAAATTCCACTCACAGATGCGGTAAAATTAAGTTTTATGAAAAATTCATTTTTTTAACTACCACTAAGTTGTTTCACTATTCATCAAAAAAATGAATGTTTTCAGAAAAATACAAAAAATTAGGCCTAAGATATATTTGATATTATGAATTAAAAAATGGTTTCTATTTTACCAAATTCAAAACATATCATTTGCATTAATTAATTTAAAAATTAATTCTCGTCGCCAAAACAAATAGCGTGTTTTTTTAGAGATAATAACTATCAAAAGATTGACACTTGTTTATGTCTGGTTTAAATATGAAATCTCAACCATTGACCAACATTGTATTAAATGGTAAAAATATATTTTAAATATACTTTTAAACCACTCAAATTAATAATTTATCACTATTAATTATTTCGATTAAAAAAGTTGTTTTTAATTAAAATTTAGTAATTTTCACTATTCATCAAAATATGAAAGTTATCTGAAAAGTACCAAAATTTCACCCTAAGATAATCTCGATATTACGAATCGAAAACTGATGTCCATATCTAAAGATAAAATTTATAAAATTTCAAATAGTAGGTATTACACTTCACAATGACTAGTTTGATTGGTTGTGGTGTGTTAGAACTTGAAGTTGCGTACAACACACGCTACTGTATTATTAAGAGAGAAGTGTACCGTGGAAGCTTGGGGTGTTACATTCCCCCCTCCTTCAATAAATTGCATCCTCGCAATTTTTAGAATTGATCTTGGGAATATAATGGAAAGTCCCTCATCGGAAAAAGAGTCAATAAAACTATCACTTTAAAAGAAAGAAAGATAATTACAAAGGTCACCCGATATAACCCATAATAGGATTCCATGTAGGAAAACATGGATATGGACGATAAAATAAGTGTTTAGTTCTGATGGAGAGGGATAGAAAACATGATCAGGCGAAAGTTAACAATAAGAAAATCACAAACTTTTGTTGGGACAAACGGTCCTAAGTCTCCTGGTAGGAAAAGTAAACGGAAAACATTTTTTTGTTTTAAGTTACATTTCATAAGGACGAGGAATTAATTTATGATATTGACTAAGAACATAAAGATATATACTTAATTTTTAAATATAATTTCATTCTTTAATAACTTTTTACCACTAACTCATTTTTTTGAAGAATGAGTATTCAAGAAGACTTGGTCACAATGGAAGAGCTAGAATAAACTTCTATAGAAATACATGATCCACGTAGGATAAACTATATATTTAGCTTGTCTTTAGATATTTATCAAAACCAAAATGGTTTTTATAATATTTTATGACCCCCCAAATGGATATTCCATTAGAGAAAAAAACACTAATCTTAATTTCTAAAATTAAACCATCAATACCCCAAAGTTAAATAAATACCATTCAATAATCAATTGTCCTTAAAATCCTTCAATATAATCCAAACTAATACTGAAACCCAAAATTTATTAAGAATGTAGTCTTCCATGTTAAATTGTATCTCCAAATCACATTAATTACTCTTAAAGTCACATACTTAAATTTAATAACCTAATCATTTCCATAAATAACCCAAATCACTATAAATCCACAATAAAAACATATATAAAAATCTACCATTACTCCTCAATTTAAATCCCACACTATTATATTTTCCTTGGGCATATAGTGTTTACAACAAATAGAACAACTTCCAAAAAAACATTTATCACTTAATCACCAAATCATTTTCCTATACTAAGGGTATTCATTTGATAAGACATAATATCCCAAATCAAATTATTATTGATCAATAAAATCATTCAACTGAATTTAATAGTCACACTAACCAGGGACATCACGTAGTCCAGTGGTAGGCGATAAATCCAAATCGCACTTCGGTTGTGGGTTCGATTGCCACAGCTTTGTCCGACACGATGGGTTGTCACACGGTCTGTATGTTGTCCTTTTTCAAAAACTATATTTTATAAAATTACCAAAATGAGATAAATTCTTCAAAATAACCATAACATAATTTAACCACAAATCTAATCTCATACCTTTCATTTTCATCACAAATTATAATAGCTTATAATTACCTCAAACCCAATGATCATATAAGACCAAATGGTTTTTTATAACTATATCCGCAATAGAAAAAATAATTCTTCCTCAAATATTATATTCACATGATAAATTGAAGGATTAAACATACATGAGAAAATTATTCCCAAGTAATCCCATTAATAAAGAGCACTAATACTTTAAAACATTTCACCATCCATTTATTTCCACATAGGTTCTTCATCATATGTTCCTCGGGTTCCCACATTGCCTCTTCCATCTTATGATTTCTCCATAGAACTTTTACCAGACGAGTCATCCGGTTTCTCAACACTTGATCTTTGGTATGAACAATTCTGATAGGCTCTCCACAATAAGATAGACCGGGTTCGAATTATAATTCTTCATAGGTGAGTACATGCGTTGGGTCAGGCATGTATTTTGTCACTATAGATATGTGGATCACAGCATGAACTCTGGAGAGACTAGGTAGATTTTCCTTTTGGTAGAATGCGTTCATGTGTCGCAATGGTACCCCAGGTATTTTTCAAAATCATCTACTTCATTTACCCAAAAAATCCTCATCCATCTTGGATTATATCGATGGAAGCATCGATGCATCATAAAAAAATAGGTATTTCTTATATATAATTTTGAGACATCGTCTTTAACATGTTTTTTTAGAAAAATTCTCACTGATTCATCATCAAATATTTCAAAATAAGGTTTTGGTAAATCAGTTTCCGTATATCCCAAAAGACATAAATATATTATTTGATACATATAGTCTTCTCGGAGGTCTCCCTCTTCTACAGCATCTAGAAAATCATTTAGTGCATTGTAATTTTGAGATAAAGTGAATAATTTGAAAAGACCCTGAGGGTACTTCCCACGCTTAACGTGGTCAGAAAGTTGAGAGCACAACATTATCCCATAGTTGGTACTTGATCCATAAAAGAATCGGGCAATTCTAGAGTTATTGGATGTCTCATAAAGTTGTTTTCATGTAACTTGGACATTTGAAAAAGTTTCAACATCGTCTACACATGACTTCTGGATAATAATTGTAAGTAGTTCTTCAGGAAGAGAGATAAGAGTTGTTCATGATCTTGCTCTCTCCATGTTTCAACTAACAAAAAGAAAATACAATTATGGTTTTTGAATAATTATCTAATAAAAATGTAAAAAAATAGACATAATAGGATAATCTTTTAATTGAACAATATATCCTAACTTGGGGTACCCTATGTTAAAATTCAGGTTATCCACTATCTATTTGCCGACATATATTCTTAGGGGAATTTTTTTGTATTCCCTTAATAATGGTTCATACTAATCTTTTGAATTTACCAAAGAATATCCCCCGGTATTGTTGTAACCAAGAGTGCAGCAAGGCTCGTTGTCATGCACCAGTTCCCGTTCGAGTTTAGCTGAAAGTGGTGCTTTCGAGTTTTACCTGTAGGTACATCTGTGCTAGAGCCGCCTCAATCTTCTTGGTTCCAGACAGGGATGTATTGCTCAGAAAACTCAAAAATGTCTACAGTACCAAAATTATAGTATGTTCTTCTATACTAATCCTAAAATTCTCTCTTAGTTCTATGTGATATAATCAGTGTTTATCTAAATATAGCTTCCAAATTTTGTACTAAACTTCCTCTGATACCAACCATAATGCCCCAACCCTAAATACCCAGAGTCAGTGCATTATTATATAACATTGGCATGATCACAAAAGATCAAGTCTCGAAAGACTGATTAGTTTAGTAGTCTTGGAAACACTAGATATATTCATAAGTCTTACATTACATCATAAGGTAAAAAAACTACAACAACATCTTGTCTTCATATCCCCTCATAGTATCCCTGTAGGTCATTCATAAATTACTTCTTCACATCCTGGGAAAAATAAAACATTGAAAGGGGTGAGCTCAGATGCTCAATAAGGATAACAGTATAGCAGAAGCTTTCATAGATAAGAATAAACACTTAAAGCAATTTATAACTAAAACAAAATCCTTTTAAACTTGAACATCCGCATAATATGGAAAAGATAAAATGAAATAATTCCATTTACTTATTCACATAGATATTCTACAATTCGAACAATCACATGCAATATCAACAACCAATTTCATAATGATGGAATGCATAATGCCAGACTATCATAACCACATAGCCAAGGCCTCGTGCCAAGACTATAAATAAGATTTTGCCATGGCCTTGTGCCAAGACACTAGTTTGTCTCATGAGACTTACCGATGCATCGAGGAGCTATAGCGGGCTCCACCTGTCACTTAATAAGTCTAATTCATTCCTCATATGAAAAGTTTTAAACATAACATAAACATTTGTATTAAAACTAGCAAATAAAATGTCAATAATTTATCCACAAACCATGAATGGTATAAAAATAGCACATCCACAGTCAAACATAAATTATTCAATACAATATAGAAGATTGTATTGTATCATTTTAACCTCAATGGAGAAAAATGAAGGATATTGACATAGATGAAAATAATCATCAACACCATTTGAGAGAAATATCCCCCATTTTCTTGAAATCATTTAAAAGTAACATTATTTGTCAAGAAGCCATTTAAAAATAGATTTTTGAATCAATGTTTCCCATACCACTTTGAAACATTTAAAAGGAGTTTTAATTTTAAAGCATTAATGTCCATATAAATAAATCCTTAAAACCATTTTTAAAACATGGACATTAATGAGCAAGATTTAGAAGAATAAGTCTTTAAAACATTTAAAAATTGTATTTTTGTTAGAGTTTCTAACCAAAATAGAGACTTTTGAATTCAAAAAACTGAGGTAATAAAAACTTTCTAATATCATGACAATAAAGGTATTCATGATATACTATGTCAAAGTACATTATATACACCACGTAAAATGATTTGGTGTATAACAACAAAGAAGTATCAATGGAATATAAATTGAGATTAAATCTCTCATAAAGGCAATATCCTTAGGTTATGGATAAATCAAAGACATAATTATGTGTGACAAATATAAATATACTAAATATGATTGGATATTCAGTGTAAAACAATCGAAGGACATTCACACATATTCTAGTAAAAACAACACCAATGAATTGGATGTTTATCTCAACAAATCGAGATTGAGTAAAAATTACTCTTATCAAGTTTATACGGATGACTTGATAATTTATCAATGGAGTGATTATGTGTATAAAAAGTATATCCACATAAAGGGGAGTGGAAATTATGACATAAACAAATGAATAGTGATTCCACACATAATCTGGGAGTAAAATAATCAATGAAGTATGCATAAAGCCGAATGAGTGGAAATTGAAATTTCAAAATTCCCTTATCGATTTGGTAACTTATGGAACATGCACCCATGAATGAAGAATCATACAATGATGATTTAAATACCCATAAATTAAAGTATATTACATAATGAATACAATCATGGGCAGTACACACACCACATGCAATAAATAAGTGGTGAAAAACGGAAATCTCACTGAATAAAAAGTGAGATAAGAAACCCCTTATATTTTATTTTTTCCTTGGTCGACGGTAGGTTAAACTCCTGTATAATGGTGAAATAATTGTTATGAAATTATACAAGAATAATTTACATTAATATGATATCATATATAATCTTTTAACATTGATTTGTTAATAATATCTTAGTATTATCGTCATTTCGGGTGTTAACTTACTCGTTTTCCATTATATAATTTGTTACGTAATCTGTGATTGTGATTGATAGGTTGTATATTATTCATATCCTGAATTATATCAAGTCCTTAAAAAAAATTTAAATCATAAAATGATAATTATACTTGAATGGATACGATGGAGAATGAATCTCATCGCTTTCGTGGAGACGGTAGTCCGTACGTATGCTATGAGCGACGATATCAATCTTTTGATGTTAAAATAATATATAATAGGATGGTATATCATATATAAAGAATAATTATCTAGTTATATTTATTATTTACATGAATTACACATCATTATTATACCCATCCAAATAATAATTTATTGAATGACAATTACACCACGACGTGGAGACGGTAAGCTGTATGTACGCACGTTTGGTGACATGTCATTCAAAGCATGGATAAAATAATGAATATGGTTGTACCATATTTATAATAATATTACAGTATATATTTGTTACTAGATTCATTAATTTATAATGGTAATAAAAAAGAAAGAATAAGTTGAAGAAGAAAAGAATTTGAAAAAGGGTGGTTAAAACATTACCTCTTCTTCGGGTTCTTCCTTTTGATTTGATCAAAAAGGCTCTTTAGGATGGATTTCTGATCAAACTAATCCCATTAAGTTGTTGTTAGGGAATTTTAGAGAGTATTTGGGCAGGGTTTGGCCGAACCAAAAGGCTTTGAAGGTGTGAAGTAATGAGAAGGTGGGGCGACCTTTTATAAGAGGGGTGTGGGGCACCTTTGGAAAAGCGAAAAATATTATTTTATAATAAATTCGTATTCGATTTTGAATGGCACAAAAGTGGATTATTTAAAGGCTAAGGTGGGGATAGGTCGAAAAACACTCAACCAATGGAATTTAAATAGGTTTGGGTCATTATATTAACCTTATCTTTAAGTATTAACTCTTAGTTAATTAGTTTCACTTTTACAATGTCTCTTTGTATTTTTATATTATATGGTTAATAAACTTACTATACACATCCAATAGACCCCTAAGTGGTCCATTAATGATACAACTATCATGATATAAGTCTCTTGGACTAACCTTAGATTTTTAGGAATTTAATATCAATTAATAATATAATATTTTTAAAAAAAATCTTTTATGTCAATTTTGACATTGTTCAATAAATGATTTTTTTTGAAACTCATAACAGAATTATTACTTAGAAAGAAGTCAATTAAATTTATCCTAATATGTCATATTAACCTTTAAAATTAGTTCAATTCAATAAAAGTCTCCAATTATATTTATTTGGGTATTTATAATATAAATTATTATAATTTTTCACTATTATGCTAAATATTGTATCATCATTGTGTCATAAATACATTAAATTATTTAATGTGTAAAAATTATAAATAAATATCATTATGTAGGAAATCGTTTTATCTTTCTAATTAATATTTATAATATAATTTTTCTTATGTGTAACCCTATATTAAAAATGTTTTAGTAAATAAACTTTGATTTTAACTCTTTTAACTCTTCATTGAATTAAATAATAATAAATGTCCTAATCTAATCCATGTGAACCTAAATGATAATATTTTATTCCTAAGGTTGTTTGTGGTCGAGATACACTTGTCCAATAGAATTAAGAGATACGTTAGGGTAATATTATTATCATTTTTACCCTTAATTACCCTATTTACTTTTAACTGTGGTAAATAAAAGTAAAAAGTTACTATTCACCAAAAATTATTTTCATCTCAATGAACCACATTTTACTCCATGATATTAACAGTGTCTCTTGGATTTTTGAAATTCCACTCACAAAAGCGGTAAAATTATGTTTTATGAAAAAATTAGTTTTTTAACTACCACTTAGTGGTTTCACTATTCATCAAAAAATGAAAGTTTCCAGAAAAATACCAAAAATTAGGCCTCAGCTATTTTTGATATTATGAATTCAAAAATAATGTATATATTACAAAATTCAAAACATATCATTTTCATTAATTAATTTAAAAATTAATTCTCGTCGTCAAAACAAATAGCGTGTTTTTAAGAGATAATAACTATCAAAAGATTGACACTTGTTTATGTTTGGTTTAAATGTGAAATCTCATCCAATGACAAACATTGAATTAAATGGTAAAAATATATTTTAAATATACTTGAAAACCACTCAAATTTATAATTTATCACTGTTAATTATTTCGATTAAAAAAGTTGTTTTCAATTAACATTTAGTAATTTCCAATACTCATCAAAATATGAAAGTTATCCGAAAAGTACCAAAATTTCACCCTAAGCTAATTTTGATATTACGAATCCAAAACTGAAGTCCATTTCGAAAGATAAAATTTATAAAATTTCAAAAAGTAGGTATTACTATTCATAATGGCTAGTGTGATTGGTTGTGGTGTGTTAGAACTTGAAGTTGCGTACAACAAACGCTACTGTATTATTAAGAGAGAAGCGTATCATGGAAGCTTGGGGTGTTACATTCTCCCCTCCTTCAATAAATTGTGTCCTCGTAATTTCTAGAATTGGTCTTGGGAATATAATGGAATCTCCCACATCGGAAAAAGAGTCAATAAAACTATCACTTTAAAAGAAAGAAAGATATGTACAAAGGTCACCTGAGATAACCCATACTAGGATTCCATGTAGGAAAACATGGATATGGATGATAAACTAAGTGTTTAGTTCTGATGGAGAGGGATAGAAAACATGATCAGGAGAAAGTTAACAATAAGAAAATTACAAACTTGTGTTGGGACAAACGGTCCTTAATCTCCCAGTAGGAAAAGTAAACGGACGACATTTTTTTTTAAGTTACATTACATAAGGACGAGGAATTCATTTATGATATTGATTAAGAAAATAAAGAGATATACTTAATTTTTAAGTATAATTTCATTCTTTAATAACTTTTTACCACTAACTCATTTTTTTTCAACAATGAGTATTCAAGAAGACTTGGTCACAATGGAAGAGCTAGAATAAACTTATATAGAAATACATGATCAACATTGGATAAACTATATATTTACCTTGTCTTTAGAGATTAATCAAAACCAAAATGGGTTGTATAATACTTGATGACCCCCCAAATGGATATTCCATTAGAGAAAAAATAATAATATTAATTTCTAAAATTAAACCATCAATACCCCAAACTTAAATAAATACCATTCAATAATCAATTTTTCAAAAAATCCTTCAATATAATCCAAAATAATACTGAAACCCAAAAGTAATTAAGAATGTAGTCTTCCATATTAAATTATATCTCCAAATGACACTAATTACTCTTAAAGTCACATACTTAAATTAATTAACCTAATCATTTCCATAAATAACCCAAATCACTATAAATCCACAATAAAAACATATATAAAAATCCACCATTACTCCTCAATTGAAATCCCATACTATTATATTTTCCTTGGGCATATAGTGTTCACAACAAATCGAACAACTTCCAAAATAACATTTATCACATAATCACCAAATCATTTTCTTATACTAAGGGTATTCATTTGAGAAGACATAACATTCCAAATCAAATTATTATTGATCAATAAAATCATTCAACTAAAAATAATAGTCACACTAACCAGGGACTTCGCGTAGTCCAATGGTAGGCGATAAATCCCAATCGCACATTGGTTGTGGGTTCGATTCCCATAGCTTTGTCAGACGGGACGGGTTGTCACACGGTCTGTGTGTTGTCCTTTTTCAAAAACTATATTTTATAAAATTACCAAAATGAGACAAATTCTTCAAAATAACCATAACATAATTTTACCACAAATCTTATCTCATACCTTGCATTTTCATCCCAAATTATAATAACTTATAATTGCCTCAAACCCACTGATCATATAAGACCAAATTGTTATTTATAACTATATCCACAATAGAAAAGTTAATTCTTCCTCAAATATCATTTTCACATGATAAATTGCAGGTTTACACTTACAAGAGAAAATTATTCCAAAGTAATCCCATCAATAAAGAGCACTAACACTTTTAAACATTTCACCATCCATTTATTTCCACATAGGTTCTTCATCATATGTTCCTCGGGTTCCCACATTGCCTCTTCCATCTTATGATTTCTCCATAGAACTTTTACCAGACTAGTCATCCGGTTTCTCAACACATGATCTTTGGTATGAATAATTATGATAGGCTCTCCATAATAAGATAGATCGGGTTCCAGTTTTAATTCTTCATAGGAGAGTATATGCATTGGGTCAGGCATGTATTTTGTCACTTGAGATATGTGGATCACAACATTAACTCTGGAGAGACTAGGCGGGTTTTCCTTTTGGTAGAATGCGTTCATCTGTCACAATGGTACCTCAGGAATTTTTTAAAATATTCTACTTCCTTTACCCAGAAACTCCTCATCCATCTTGGATTATATCGATGGAAGCATCGATGCATCATAAAAAAAATAGGTTTTTCTTATATATAATTTTGAGACATCATCTTTAACAAGTTTTTTTAGAAAAATTATTACGGATTCATCTTCAAATATTTCAAAATAAGGTTTTGGTAAATCAGTTTCAGTATATCCCAAAAGACATAAATATATAATTTGATACATATAGTCTGCTCGAAGGTCTCCCTCTTCTGCAGCATCTAGAAAATCAATTAGTGCATCGTAATTTTGAGATAAAGTGAATAATTTGAAAAGACCCTGATGGTACTTCCCACGCTTAGCGTGGCAAGAAATTTTAGAGCGCAACATTATCCCATAGTCGGTACTTGATCCTTGAAATAATTGTGCAATGCTAGATGTATTTGATGTCTCATAAAGTTTTTTTCATGTAACTTGGACATTTGAAAAAGTTTCAACATCGTTTGCACATGACTTCTGGATAATAATTGTAAGTAGTTCTTCAGGAAGAGAGAGAAGAGTTGTTCATGATCTTGCTCCCTCCATGTTTCAACTAACAAAAAGAAAATACAATTAGGGTTTATGAATACTTATCTAATAAGAATGTAAAAAAATAGACATAAGAGGGTAATCTTGTAATTGAAAAATATATCCTAACTTGGGGTACCCTATGTTAAAATCCCGGTTATCCACTATCTATTTGCCGACATATATTCTTAGGGGCATTTTTCTGTATTCCCCTAATAATGGTTCATACTAATCTTGTAAATTTACCAAAGCATATCCCCTGGGAGTGTCGTAACCAAGAGTGCAGCAAGACCCGTTGTCATGCACCTGTTCCAATTGAAGTCTAGCTCAAAGTGGTAATTTCGGGTTTTACCCCTAGGTACATATGTGCCAGAGCCGCCTCTACCTGCTCATATCCAGACTAGGATGTATTGCTCGGAAAACTCAAAAAATATCTACAATACCAAAATTCTAGTATGTTCTCCTATACTAATCCTCAAATTCTCTCTTAGGGCTATGTGATCTAATCAGAGTTTATCTAAATCTAGCTTCCAATGTTTGTACTAAACTTCCTCTGATACCAATTGTAATGCCCCGACCATAGATACCCAGAGTCAGTGCATTATTACATAATATTGGCATGATCTCAAAGGATCAAGTCTCGAAAGACCGATTAGTTTAGTAGTCTTGGAAACACTAGATATATTCATAAGTCTTACATTACATCATATGGTAAAAAAAACTACAACAACATCTTGTCTTCATATCCCATCATACTATCCCTGCAGGTCATTCATAAATTACTTCTTCACATCCTGGGAAAAAGAAAACATTGAAAGGGGTGAGCTCAGATGCTCAGTAAGGATAACAATATAGCAGAAGCTTTCACAGATAATCATAAACACTTAAAACAATTTATAACTAAAACAAATGCCTTTTAAACATGAACTTACGCACAATATGGAAAGGATAAAATGAAATAATGCCATTTACTTATTAACATTGATATTCTACAAGTCGAAAAATCACATGCAATATCAATAACCACTTTAATAATGATGGAATGCATAATTCCAGACTATCATAACCAATATCCAAGGCCTCGTGCCAAGACTACAAATAAGATTTTTCCAAGGCCTTGTGCCAAGACACTAGTTTGTCTCATGAGACCAACTGATGCATCGAGGAGCTATAGCAGGCTCCACCTATCACTTACTAAGTCCAATTCATTCCTCATATGAAAAGTTTTATACATAACATAAACTTTCATATTAAAACTAGCAAATAAAATGTCAATACTTTATCCACAAACCATGAAAGGTATAAAAATAGCACATCCATAGTCAAACATAACTCATCCGATACAATATGGAAGATTGTATTGTATCATATTAACCTCAATCGAGAATAATGAAGGATATTGACATAGATGAAAATAATCATCAAAACTATTTGAGAAAAATATCCCCCTTTTTCTTGAAATCATTTAAAAGTCACATTATTTGTCAAGAAGCCATTTAAAAATAGATTTTTGAATAAAAGTTTCCCATACCACTTTGAAACATTTAAAAGGAGTTATAATTTTAAAACTTTAATGTCCATATAAATAAATCCTTCAAACCATTTTTAAAACATGGACATTAATGAGAAAGATTTAGAAGAATAAGTCCATAAAACATTTAAAAATGGTATTTTAGTTAGAGTTTCTAACCAAAAGAGAGACTCTTGAATACAAATAATTGAGGTAAGAAAAACATTGTAATATCATGATAATAAAGGGATTCATGATATACTATGTCAAAGTACATTATATACACCACATAAAATTGATTTGCTGTATAACAACAAAGAAGTCTCAATGGAATGTAAATTGAGATGAAATCTCTCATAATGGCTGTATCCTTAGGTTAAGTATAAATCAACGACATAATTATGTGTGACAAATATAAATACACTAAATATGATTTGATATTCAGTGTAAAACAATCAAAGGACATTCACACATATTCTAGTAAAAACAACACTAATGAATTGGATGTTTATCTTAAAAAATTGAGATGAGTAAAAATTACTCTTATCAAGTTCATAACGATGACTTGAGAATTAATCAATGGAGTTATTATGTGTATAAAAAGTATAACCATAGAAAGGGGAGTGTAAATTATTACAAAATCAAATGAATAGTGATTCAACACATAATCTTGGAGTAAAATAATCAATGAAGTATGCATAAAGCCGAATGAGTGGAAATTGAAATTTCAAATTCCCTTATCAATTTGGTAACTTATGAAACATGCACCAATTAATGAAGAATCATACAATGATGATGTAAATACCCATAAATTAAAGTATATTACACAATGAATACAATAATGGCCAGTACACACACCACATGAAATAAATAAGTGGTCAACAATGGAAATCTCACTGAATTAAAAGTGAGATAAGAAACCGCTTACATTTTACTTTTTCCTTGGTCGACCGTAGGTTAACATTGTACTTTTTCCTTGGTCGACGGTAGGTTAACCGCTTACTTAGTCCGTACGTACGCACGAGCGACAATATCATTCTTTTGATGTTAAAATAATATATAATTGGATGGTATATCATATAGACAGAATAATTATCATGTTATATTTATTATTTACATGAATTTCACATCATTATTATACCCATCCAAATAATAATTTATTTAATGAAAATTACACCACGACGTGGAGGCGGTAAGCTGTACGTACGCACGTCTGGTGACATGTCATTCAAAGGATAGATAGAATACTGAATATGGTTGTACCATATTTATAATAATATTATAGTATATAAGAGATACTCGATTCATTAATTTAGAATGGGAATAACAAAGAATGAATAAGTTGAAGAAGAAAAGAATTTGAAAAAAGGTGGTAAAAACATTACCTCTTCTTGGGGTTCTTCCTTTTGATTTGATCAAAAGGGCTCCTTAGGTTGGATTTCGGATCAAACTATGGAATGTAGGTTGTAGTGAGGAAAGTTGAGAGAGTATTTGGGTAGGGGTTGGCCGAACAAAAAGGCTTTGAAGGTGTGAAGTAATGAGAAGGGGGATTGCCCTTTTATAAGAGGGGTGAGGGGCACCTTTGGAAAAGCTAAAAATATTATTTTATAATAAATTCATATTCGGTTTCTAATGGCAAAAAAGTGGATTATTTAAAGGATAATGTGGGGATAGGTCGAAAACCACTCAACCAATAGAATTTAGACAGGTTTGGGTCATTATATTAACCTTATCATTAAGTATTAACTCTTAGTTAATTAGTTTCACTTTTACAATGACTCTTTGTATTTTTATATTATATGGTTAATAAACATACTATATACATCCAAGAGACACCCAAGTGGTCCATTAATGATCAAAATA